>JAOBYE010717779.1:0-10732 GCA_025403585.1 Parazoanthus swiftii
TCAGAAGATAGCAATGGTATATATACTTATTACAGTCTCGCAATGTTTTTTTTGGGGAGTAAAGGAAGTAATGGGGGGGGGGTTGACATTTTTTGGTCAAGTTTACTAGGAAGGTTCCAAACTGGCACGGAAAATCATATAAGATACTCCTTTTTCTACATCTAAAAAAGAAACAGAAAGAAATTCCTTACATTTTTTAAAATAAGAAAAGATTTGAGCGTCTTCTTCTGCAAGTGGTACAACAATCGAGAGAACATATCTACTAACTGGTCCAATAAACATTCCATACCCGCTTCCGAGCAGGCTTTTTTGTCTTGTCCGAATTTTAGAACTAGGTTTTTTCCAAGCTCTCTTTTACATTCTAGTTTTTGAATTGTCGCATTATTACATATCGATCGGAGAAGGGTGTGAGAGTCGGGGCGGTAGAAGAGGAGAAAAGGGGGAACATCTTGGTGGATAAAAAAATGAGTTTTAGAAAGCGTTCTAGGCGCGGAATTTCAATCTTGACTGAATCAAATTCATCTGCAAGAGTAAAGCGACAATCTTAAACAGGGCCAAGCAAAAACAGCTAGGTATTAACAATTCCAAAAACTGACCCATTAAGAGCCAAGTTTTACTACAAAAAATATCAATTGAAACAATGTCAGCAATGTTGCAGGTTTCTAAAGACCTTATGAGTGATGACGTCAGTCGACCTCGTGGAATAAAACAATTCATTCAAGAAGTTGAACATGGTAGAACATCTCTCTTCCGCCGAAGCGGGAAAAATAAATGCCGAGTTTGAATGATATCACGACGCGATGAGTTAGTCAGGTTTCGAGACCGAATCTTTTGCAAAACAAGAGTAAACTCAAACATTGCAGAAGACTTACGGGGCGACAACACAGAACGGGCAAATTTCTCAGAAATATTTCTAAATTCACAGATGTACAACTGGAGATAAAAACATTGGACACGCAGCATGCCCAAAAGCTAAGATCCAAAAATGGAACACAGTTTAACAAAATATTTCATATACTGAGGAAAAGCTAAAATAAAGAAGCATCTTCTTGCTAAATTTCGAAAATGTTTAAAAACTCCAAGCATGCCTGCAAATTGACGAAATTAAGCCGTGGCGATCCATATCGACGAACAGCATGAAACCTGGCATAACTAGCTATAACTGTCGGTTTAGGATATTCGACATGTCACTGCTAAGCTAAATTGACACTTACCTGTCATGTTTCCACAAACTCATGAGCCAGAATGATTGCAGATTTATTCTCCTTCCTCATGCGATGATCCTAAAAAAAATATCGCGGCGGTACGATCAGTCAATCTGTCTTGTCGCAGGCAAGTGTCTGTAAGTTTACGAATCATTAGCATGATAATTTATCCACTCTACGTTGTTTTGGGTATATGAACCTACCGTAAATTTGGTCTCGAAACTCAAATTTCTCTCCACGTTGTGAGAACATTCCAACATTTAAACCTCCCGCTTCGGCAAGTCACTTTCGCCAGCTTGAAAAGATCACAGTGACGTCATTATACATTAGGATAATACACCACTTTTCTAATGCAAATTTTCGCTAGATCCATTCCTTTGTGGGGACTAAAAGTGATGTTTATGTTGAAATTGACCGAGCAATGACTTTTAGTCCCCACAAGGGAATGGATCTAGCAGAAATTTCCATTGAAAATGGTGTAGACACGGATCCAGAGTTTTAAATTTCCAGTCCAAACTCAAAGGAAAATTGAGCACTCATTTAAGTCAGACCATTGTTAAAGATCGCAAAACACAATAGCCTGACTTAATGAGTGCTCACTTTTCTTTTGAAATTGGACCGGAAGTCTGAAACTCTGGATCCGTGCATTCCTCTGATGGACCATTTACATTTTTTGGTTGTAAAAGATCTTGACATAGATGCACAAAAATTTCACCACCATACCAAATCATTAATGAATTTCCATATAATTTTCCGCCGTTTTCTCGCTTGAAGAGGAAAAGCTGAAATATCTTTTAGTTACACGTCCAAATATTTTAAAAGGCCTAATGTTTTATTGTATTGGTTCTTCTATGTACGGTAAATATGCTAATCAATATTAGATCACACTGATAATTAAAAAGCAGATAAGAAGTGATATTGCCAGAAATTCACTGTGACATTTGATAGATACTTCACAAAAAGATCACCAGCCACGAGTACAAAGTGTGTGATCAGTCAGACTCCAAACCTACACCTACAAAAGTTTTTTTAAAACCAAACACAACCTCATGTTTTAAAATCTCCTCAAGAGCTATAGGAAAAAATGGGGAGAGATTTGAAATTGTCCTACGACTATATTTAAGTAAGGTAGGCCTTTCGGTGACAGACTTGTAGACCTAATTTCCCATAGTTCAACTGTATTTTGGTGCATGTTCATCAAGACTTTTATGTCAAAAACCACTTCGCTTGGTAGTCGAGCTTTTCAAACCCTGCCCCCACTGCTCCCTCCTCTAAGGGTTCAACTTTAAGAGGTGCTCATAAGTGTTTGCTTTATTGTACCCACCCATTTGAAGGAATCTCCTACAATGCAACAATGAAAAGTATCACGGACAGTCTGTGGAAATGCTTTGCACTCAGGAACAACGGACTAGTACTTCAGAACTGCTCCTCGAACGCTTGGGTCATGTGCGAGGTCAGGGGAGAGACGTCAGCTGGCGATCCATCCTCAGGTTGGTCAGTGTATAAGAGCTTACCCATGGAACACACAGACCCGGCCAATGTTTGCGCACCCATCAATTTCTTCCTCCTGCATGAGGGCAGATAGGGGGAGCGGGGGATTTTTGACATTTTGAAAGATAAATCACTTGTTTTAACTGGTTTCGAGGCCTTCTCAACTCCTCGTGTGTGCTACTTTACAGATATTATTAAAGAAAGAGTTGAGATAGGGAGTGGTGTTGATTACTTGGAATAACCTTGGAGCTTACCAAGCCAAGCAACCAGAAACTTTGAGTTAATAGTTTGATAGTTTGGGTCGGTAAATGAAAGAAAAAAGAAACGAAAAGTACAAAGGACACACAGAAAGACATTTATGTTTCATACAGAGCTACACGTAGAAGCAATAAACATAGATAAGAAAAAAACGTCAACTAAAAATTCAACTTCCCTCAACAATAACAAAATAAAGAGCAATGAAAGCGAAAGCCAATCGGCTAGTTTTACGGGTCTATGCATATCAAGTTGCGGGTTCAAAAATATCCATATACGTGTGGACGGAGCCTATAACTTTATAACTCATTTTGATTCTCTGAAACCAAGAACCAAATCACCTCTAAAAAAGGGGTCATTTAACGATTTACCGCGTACAATCTCAGAATCAATATTTGTGTACCAATAAATACCTTGAATTATATTTCAATGTTAATTGTATTGACATCCTAGTTTTAACATAAAGGAAAGCCCACCGACACCCCGACAGCCAAAGTCTTAGATCCTGCTGCAAAGTTTTTGTTTGTTATTCAAAACCCGTTCGTTGGAGTCTTATGGCCAAAGGAGAGAAAAACAAAACGATTAACGAGTTAATCGGATCAAATCAAAAATTAATGTTTACTTTTCTTTCGGGTTTTATATCTTTGTTTATGATTTATGTTATGGACTGCACCTAAAGTAAATGATCCTCATCTGCTCGAGGGACATATAAATAAATTGTAGTTCTGTAATTCTTATTGTAGTTTTATGATGTTTAGCTTCATTTAACTTCCCTGTAGTTTTTTGAAATAGTTTTCTAATAACTAATAGTTGTAAATAGTGTTTTAGTCATATATGGGCAGTCATACACACGGAAATAAAATAGTTATGCTAATGGCTCTGACGAGAATTCGTGGTTCACAGATTTTCACGTCATCACTTTAAGTGACGAGCAATGTTCAGATTGTTAGAGAGAACAGCCTTACGCATTTTCAGTAGCAATTCATTGCCTCCTGGTCCTATCAGACTCCGGATCGTGCTCTCTAAGTGATTGTTATAACCCCCTAGCACACAAAAAGATCAGCTAAACTGATCACTTCAGATGTTATCATCATCATCATCATCATCACCATCATCATTATTATTATTATTAATATCATTATTATCATTGTTATAATAATTATAATTGTTATTATTATTATTAATATTATTATTAATATTATTATTATTATTATTATTATTAATATTTCTATCAAAAGGCAATCCATACACAGCGTATTTGAGCAACGTCAAATTTAGAAACAATGCCCGAAAACGATGTCAGTATCATGGAGGCCGTCTTGCATCCTTCGCTACAATGGGCGACATCCAACACGCCAGGGCAGTTATCCGCCTACTAAATGTTTCTGGCACCGAAGAATTCTGGATAGATTCATTGGTACGATACGACTCAAGACCTGGGCTGTTCTGGTGGAAAACAACTAGAAATCCTGTCAGCAAAGAAATTATGAAGATGATCAACAGTTCGACGACTAATTTGTTAACGACAAACCCTCGTCAGGCGTGTGGAGTATTTCACGCAGACGAAGTTGGCCCAAGTATAACGATAGAAGTATGTGGAGCTCTGAGCCGTTATTATCTCTGTGAGCACAACAAAAGTAAAGGTATCTCAGTCTTGGTAGAACAATATCGAGTGTTAATGTTATTGTTCTTGTTCATTTATGTCTCGAATGGGCCCTTGAGTTTATACACCGTGTAGGCTCAAGTCGGCTGTTTCAAAACCTTTTCATCATCATCCTCGTCACAAGAACCTTCGCTTATACCATCATTACCATCATTATCTTGCAAGAAATCACCACACATTATTGCCGAAGCTACCATGGCAGCCATTGCTTGCTCATTACTACAGTAATTGACACTAGTTTTCACCATTACGATTCGAACCTTCATTGTCCCCAATACAAAATCTCCATAGTCATAACTTAGTCATTTACTTACTGATACCCAAGACTGGAATCACAATCGTCAATAGTTACGTGCTAAATTAGCATTATGTTTCTAGTACGGTACCATTACATTTTTCACTACCATTACTATTACCGTGACTAGCACTGTTATCATTCGTCTTTGTCGTCACTTACCATTACCTGATTACCATTACTACTACTATTTTCTACCACTATCAATATTACTAATACTGTTACTGTTATTATTACTATTACTATTATTATTACTATTACCATTACCACTGCTTTTACTATCACTATTGTTGTTTAAGGCACGAACACTAACTTGTAGGTAAGCTGTCCGAAAAATGGCACTCATTCGCTAAGGAACAGTATTTGTTGCGTTCTAAAACTTTTTCCCCTTCTTTCATTTGATGACCATAATGGGAAAGCTCCAAAATTGAAACAAAAAAGATGGTGCCTGTAGGCTAATTTAAGGAGCAAAGACTGGTCAAATTTCATCATAGCTCTGCACGAACCTTATAGAAATGATAATAATGCTACTACTACTACTACTACTAATAATAATAATAATAATAACAATAACGATAACAATAATAATAATAATAATGGATTTATAAAGCGCAAACTATATAGCAAAAATGTTCAGATGCGCTGCTTACACTCAACATGACAATAAATTTAAAGACTACTAAATCAGTCTATGGTGTGAAAATCTAAAACATAATCAAAGTCAAAATCTAAAATTAGAGATCAAAGTGCGTTTAGAACAAAAATGTTTTCAAGTGTGTTAACAAATAAGTGGATTGCTTTATTGCACAACTGTTTCCTACGGGAGTAACTTAAAGCAATATAACTACATGTATACAGGGAGTCCATATAGGAGACAGTTGCGATAATCCAATTTACTGGTTACAAAAATTGAACAAGTATTGATGTTACTTTAGGGAATAAAAACTTTCGTATTTGATGAATGCTTTTCAGATGGCAATAAGCAGCAACGCGCATCTTGTTGATGTGGAATTTGAAAGACAAATTTGCATCAATCCAATACCAACTGGTTAACAAATTTAGAGGTTTGATTACTTTCTTTTTTAAAAGTTGCTGTTTCGTGCCATTTAAATGATACTTTGTTCTCTTATCATTTCACTTTGAGTTTTTTTTTCATTCTTTGCGCGTTCGGTTGAAAGATTTTTTCCAAATCACCGGCTCCCCTAGCTCAGAAATTTAAAAAATGGTTGAACCCTATACTTTTTAAAATTTTAAAACATAAAAATCGTTGAAAGATGAAGTTTTATTAACACTCGCCTGGCCATCTTGAAGCTGCACGCTGTCCAGTAACTGACGAACGTAAAAAGGGCTTACTTCTTACCTGGAAGAGATCATAGCAAAACGCCCTGGTGGACTTTCAAACACCTGAACCTGTCGACCTTCACGTTATTGTGGTGAAAGAACAGAAACCGCATCCAGTCTGCAGAGCCTGGGGTCGAGGTTGCCAGTCTGCTTGTTGGAAATACTAGCGACGCAGGCGTGACTAGCCTGCGATGCAGACTCTAGGTTCCAATCCCAGATCATTTTGGCCCGGCCTAAAAATAATTTTAAGGCAGTAACTTACAAAACTTGGCTATGCGTTGTCGAAGGTGTGACCGGAAGAAAAATCAATTGCCTTAATATTAATGCAATCATCAATCACAAGGTGTTTTCGCGGCAACGGGAAAATCAACTTGGTATGAGACTCAATAGCTACTGAAAAGTGAAACTGGAAAACGTTTCCGTATTTGGGAGCGTTTTTAAAACAGAGCGAGAGTTGTAACTATCTAAACATTTCCTATCACGGCTCAAAAATCATGACCTTGATATAAAGAGCTACTTTTCTTGGCCTTTGTACAAGGCTTTTAGTTATATGCATGTGTTCACTTTTAATAAAAACTGTACACTTCAAAATCAAAGTATCAAGGCATGAAGACAAACAGTTGCTGACAGGCTTTTCCTTGTACTTAACTCGCTGATTGTGTTTTCAATGGAAATGTTACACCCAGCGTCTGACATAATAGAACTTATATAAACAAACCACCTTCCGCGTCATCAAAGCTCTTCAAATTGTGAAATACTTTACAAGCTCTCTGCCACAAGTGATTACATCGAACGTGCTTCTCGAACGACGGGCCGACATTTCGAACTGGCAGCCCGTTCATACTTAAGTGATAGTTTTTCCTGGAGAAAATGAAACCTTGGAGGGATCGATTTGCCCTAAAGGTTCTGCTTTTGATATTATGCGAAGGTAAGTGCGGTGAAGATGTTCGTCGTTTGAATCATACGACCAGTGTGGCATCTATCTGAATTTGGCACAATTTAATCACGCTATCTTCGTGTCAATCTTGTTTTCTACGTCTTTCCCAGCTACTTTTTGTTAAACATTATCTCTACATCTTGCGCAGTATCTGTTAATTTGTATTTTTTGCCAACTGCACCTTTGTAGCAACACAAAAATTCAGCCTTGTTTAAATGCTGTGCAGCAACCGTTCTCGTGCCGTGGCATTTTGTCACGTTTGTAACGCCGCAGGAAGTGAAGATTTTATTTGAGTGCGGAAATCTAATTTCAAAGTGAACATTTAAACTCGTTCGGAGAGAAACATCGGCAGAGCATTTTTAATTATTAGTTGTGTTTCATTTTCAACTTTGGGCTTCGCGCAGAGAAATGTCAACTTCTCTTATATTAACTCGGCTTAGCACATATATTCTAATGCAGCTGTTGCTAATGTATGGTACCTAATATTTTATCACAGCGGTAAATTACGTAGCTGCAGTGTTGTTCTTAGCTTAATGTTTCTGAAACTTAATCTTATAATCGATAACTTTCTAACTGTTTTAAAAACAAGCTAGCATTTAACTTTTGATTTGTATATCTTATGGAAGTTTCTCAGCTAAAAAATATCTTAATAAGAGCCCGACCGCCAGCAAAGTAAAAATGTTATTTTAAAAAAAATATCCAAACATCTATACATTAGTAAACGCATCTCGTTTGTACAATACTTAATCAGTACGGTGAGTGTTTGTCGAAGCTTAACATTTTAATCGAAAACCGACTTTGTCGAAGAACATGTAGCGATATGCTTCGAAACTACCGGTTGTTCCGAGCCTGAAACCTAAAATATTTTCTACATAATTAAACATAAACAACACGTGTTTCTAATTGTGTGTCCTTGTTCTCGGTCCTTAGAATAGTTCTTCACAGGTTCGGAGATAAACAGTTGAAAGCTTTGGGGTTTTGAAAGAAAAAATAGTTTTAAAAGGCTCTTCGAGTGAACGCCACAGTGGCAGTTTGAAACCTAATGGTGACAGGAAAATTTACAATTTTATTTCTCTTCAAATGTTTCGATTTCTTCCGATGTCCGACAGCTTGTTATTTGCATTTTGGTGGAAAAAAACTTAAAAGTAAATCATTAAAGTAAACTTTCAAGTCTTTCTCTGTTATTGCGGCATATATGGCCTTTGGAATCAATTATATACGAAGAGTGCTGTTATTAAGTTATTCTTTTATATTTGGTTTTGAAAAAGCAAATATCAGGTTTTCCGGCCACGAGCAGAAAGTCATATGTAGTTCCACTACTTAACTATAACAATTCAACTCAAATTAAAACTTGCTCAGTGTTCAATTAAAAGCATAGCTTTTGCCACTGAATACTTAATGAGCTATATTTCCACTTTGCCAACGGGTGTAGTAAACAAAACCGCAAAAAAGGTTGTTCAAGCTCTTTGAAGATTATCGGTTTATTTCTATTTAGTTGAAAAATCTATCCTTCGCCGGAACTAACAATAAGGGTGCAAAAGGCCGCGATGTATATAGAACGTCAGCCCGAAATGACATTTAGGATAAATGAGGCTGAGGTCATGAACTGATTATTTAAGAACGTGCAGCCCTCAGCCAAAGAAGAGACGTTCTTGTAAAAACACGAGTATATTTTACGTGTAACTTGGTCGTGCCAGGTTCGTTACTTTACTTAGAAGATAGTTTTATTCAAGTAAAAGTGTGAGCCAGTTTTACAGACGAGCAAGTTTTCCTTAACAAATTTTGACATCATAGCATTTAATTTCACTTTCAGTTTAATGTGTTGCGACAGAGCTTTTCATTTTATATTACCACTTAACTTTATGAAAGACTTACTAGTTTATTGCAAATAAGACTGGTACTACTTGAGAGCTGATGCTACAACTGTACATTTCAGTTTACCAACCCTTGTTCTCCCATCGGCAATTTGGTTTCCATAGCAATTTTTCAGGGCCTCAAATACACCTATTTTCTAACATTCGACTGCAGTTTACACAAAAATAATTCTGTGAACCTCCTTTGTTTTGCAATAAAACTGTTAGCTCACCTAAGCGCACATTTAAGAAATTTAAAAAAATGTCTGGTTTTGGTGTTACCTTCGTTTTTGTGGTGTAAAGTGGCGCCAAAACCTGATGACAGATTTTTTCAAATTTTCATGATGATATGTTTGTGTTAAACGCAATCGGATGACAAATATATTTGTTGTACTTGATACCCTGTCAAGTTGCAATGGAAAAACATTTCCGATATGAACACACGGGTTGACAAGCCGAAACGCTGTTGTAACATCAAATAACATAAACTTGCACGAATTCATTACGGTTAATAAAAAAAGGCTTTCGTTAAATTTAGTAGTATCGCAAAAAAAAACAAAAAAACAAAACACAAGTTGGAACCACCTTAACAAACTCCTCGGGCAAGTTCTTTCGATAAATTTCCACAGCAAAATTTGTAAAGCCAGTTTATTACAGACAAGCAAGTTTCCTCTACAAACTCCGCACTACCAAAACAAGCGTGTTTCAGATACGGATCTGGGGATGGTTCGGTCAAACACCCAGTCCCCCCCCCCCCGATCCACCGCTCTTCACTTGATTGATTTGAACACATTGGAATTTTTACGGATTTATCAAGACCAAAATACCAAATACTTTTGAATTGCTGCCTTTAGTTATTACTGCAGTCTCTTATCCGGTAAGGAAACTACAGTATGGTGAGCAGTGTTTGTGACCCATCACTGTACATATATAGTTAGCCTATTGATTTCTATAAAATTAGTGCGCTTTTTCTATATGTAACAAACGCAAGATGTTTCTTTGGCATAACTTGCACACAGTAGTTCCATAAAGAAATATAGTCTAAGTTATCGGACATTTCTTAATCACTGGTGAAGTCCAAGATTTTGCAGGGGGGGGGAGGGGGGGGTGGAATCGATAACGCAAATTATTAATTGGGGAAAACGGTTGTGACTGCACTTCAACAGATGATAGTGTGAATAACTCGTTTTAACTTGCCTAATTAGGACTAAAATTAGGCAAAAACACAATTAAGTTGCGTTAAATGGCAAGACAAAAAAGCACGCCGATTTGGAAAGTTTTGCAAATATATTCTTAGATATATAAGTAAAAGTAACAATAAATTTATCAAAAAAACCTTGTAATTGTAAACGGTTATAGAAAAACATATTTCTGATCACAATACAGTTGGAGCATGCGCAACTGCTACTGGCAAGTTGGACGAAAAATTGCACCGTGTAACACTGACTTGTCGTCGCACCGACAACAAAAAGTGGACTTTGTAACTTTGAACGTGTTTAATTTGCAAAACGAACCCAAATTGAGTCAAGCTTAACTAATATGAATCAACTTCATGTCAAATCACAGTTGTGCACATGCATGGTTACAGATGTACCCGAAGATCCATAAATAGGACTGAAAAGCATTTAGCCTGCATAGCGGCGTAAAAGGGAGGGAGAAGGGAAGGGAAGGGGCTCCCCTTCCCTTCCCTTC
>JAOBYE010717801.1:0-15346 GCA_025403585.1 Parazoanthus swiftii
TACTGTCGACGAATTCAACACGAGTCTTACAGCCAATAACATCACGGCTAAACTGACCAATCATTTTCACCGAACCATACTATAACATCATCAACTGACTACAACTTTTCACTTGACTCTGAAGATGACTTCCGCTCAGGTAGTTGAAACGTCAGTCACCAAAAACAGTTCTTCTGAGAACTACTCTCACCCGGACGATCACACCATACGAAATAGCTTGTTTTGTAAAATATTATGTATATAATATAAGCGAACTTTTAAAGCAAAGATTGTTCGAATTGAGGCTTAAGTCAGTTCATGTTGGCAATTACAAAAAATACTGAGCAGTAGTCGTGCTGGCGCTGGCGTGGTTGGCTGGTTTATTCAATCAGATATCAAGCCCAGGACCCGGGTTCAATCCTTTACCTTGCCGCCTCTACCCACATCGTCAGCAAACAGGACGTTATAAGCCGGTAATCTGGTCTGATACAGTCCTGGAGAGGAACCAGCACTCTTCCGAAAAGAGCACAATCTTTGCGCCGCAGTCTGTCACTACGGCCCACTTAGAAAAAATGTTACAACTGAACTAGCCAAACAAAACACAAAACAGAAGCCAATTAAATCAGTTTTTAGTCAGCTAGTTGCAGACTTTCCCGAATAATATATTGAAAAATAACAAAATAAATCTCATTTCCTGAATGGATAAGCGCGGAGACGACCAGCCGATGAATTGGAACCATGCTTTATGAGAATGTAAAATAGAGTACAAAAAGGGGAAAATTGAATGAATGACTCACAAAATTGAATCAGACAAACTGATCAAGCCACATAGGCCATATCACAGAACAATATTGACTATTGTAATAATGTAATCGTGCAAACAAAAAACGGTTTATTTTATTGAATTTTGCAAATAAAAACCCCATGAATCTCGTAGCCTTCTGTAGGTTAAAAATAACGTTACACGGGGCAAGAATTCTTTGTGTAACATATTATACAAGAGATCGAACTCGTTTGAGATTGCTCGCAGCTCGATTGATGCAATGGTCAATCGCCAAAACACGTGCACGTTAACCGTAGAAGTTTTGAGGTTCCTCCCTTTTTTTGGCTTTAAGTTTTTGCTTCATGACCGAATACCAAAAGCTTTAGTACAACTGTTTTTTGTTTGTTGACACATCTTTTGACACTAATCAGCTGACGTCACAGCTGATGACGTCATCACAATAATTCACGCATTTTTGATGGTGACTTCGAAATTTTACCTTTGCGCTAAAGAGTGACTAAATTTTGACAATTTTACAATGGATTCTATTTATATTGTAGTTTTCAATCGCTAAATGTTGTTTACTCATTATCTTTAGTATTGTAATTCAAACTTAACTAAAATCTGAAAAACTTGAAGATCCAAAATGGCGGCCAAATTTGGAATTTCGTTTATCACGGTTGCCATGGAAGCCAATAAGACATCACGTGACTACGCTTAAGTGAAAGTACAAACGAATCTAATCATATGTCCCAAGTTTCATATCAATCGGATGAATTGTGACGAAAGTAGAGGGGAGGGGTCCGATTGATCCTCCTCCCTCAGATGTTCGTGTAGCTTTTATTTGTTCAGTACATCTAGCGTCATACGTATTTCAACTATATGTTCTCAAAAAGATCATGAAAACATGCATGATGTCGCTAGAATTTTGCCTTTTTATACCCTGTAACGTGGTGAAGATTTTGTGCATGCCTAACGATGTTTCAACTAGAAAATTCATCCCTTGTAACACTTAGTTATAGCATTGCGGAGAACGCGTTGTTTTTTCAGTTCGTTAACACCATAAAATGCAAACTTTTCAAGGTGATAAATTAAGTAGCGCAAAACTTGCAAGCTTGAAGAGATTAGAATTGCGAAAAGATTATCAAATTCGCGTACTAACTGACTGAATCTTAATTTCCGTTTGACACATCAGAGCCCAGGACTAAAGCTTAAGGCAGTTTGAGTTCCTCATTTCGTAGGCTCATTCGGAAAGTTCATCCAACTGGACTACGTAGTAATGTTAGGATAAACTGTGTTTCAAGTCATCTGATTGTATAATCTAAGTTTAAAATATCGTACCGAAATCCGGTCTTATCCTGGGTTCGTACTAAATTGGTATGGAGGAACTTGACTCAGCTGCTTAAGTTTTTTTTTCTACCAGTCAATAAGAAAGCAATAAAGAAAGTTAAAAAACAGATAAAACGAATTATATTTTGCATCTCTGAAATCGCCACCCATGTTGTGGGGTTCTACATAGCTAATGAATCAGCAACACACAGGAAGCTTGGTTGACTAAATCACTCGCGACAAACCTCCCCGAAGATTTTTGTGGTTTGCTGCTGGAGTTGTTTTGCCGACGTCAGCATCTAAGTATATACAGCTGTTATCGTGTGGTATTGCACCACCCATCGTTTGTTATCAGCTTTTATTGCTTAAGGTGAGAACAACATAATTAACAGATCGTTCTATTGTTTGGAGTATTATACAAAAACGACCACAATTTACGTTAAACTAGGTTCATTTTCTCATTAGGCAATTGCTTTTGATTTGTTTTATCAACTGTTCGGTAAGAGAATCGAAAATATATTTACTTCTAAAACGAGTTCATTTTCGTGATCTGCCGCATTTAAGTGTCCCGCGTTTATAATTATCGATTACCATACATTTCTGAAGATCAATTCGCCTGAGGAAATTGTTAAAATACTACAAAATACTGCAGATTCCTTAACTCTTTAGCTTTTGCAAGAGATGGTTTATCTTTTACAACAGTTTCTAAAGCGGGATCACGCATTCCACAAACGCAAAAAGTGGAAAATACAACAGGGATCCAGACTCCGAGTTAAGGACAAAAAAGTAAAGAGAAGCCTATTATAATTTAAGACAGGCAAAGAAAATAAAATCGGCAAACCCGTGTGTCTCTATAGTGCGACTAGATGACAGGAAACTTCTCAACAAATATCTTAATAAGCATTTTCGTAGCAAAACAGTTACTATGGAGTTAATTGCTTCGAGGCCGAAATTGCAGGACTTTGGATTGAGTTATTTGCTTCGAAGCCAAAGCAAACATTCACCCTGACATTTTAGTTTAGTCAGTTTAAAAAATGTGTTTGTGTTTGCGGTCCAACAACAGTTCCTGCCCGTAATACAGAACCACTGCAGTACCAAAGATTTTACAACATAACCTAGACACGCACGTTGTGTGTGTCTATTCAATAACTGGTTGGAATACTGGTAACAACAAAGCCAAAAAGTCATTAACATAGACCAAATGAAACGCTTTCGATCACTTTAAACTCTCCGAAGAAATGGTCTTACTTTATCAAGACTTAACTTAGCTTTAACTCTTATTTCGAACCAATAATCCATAAGGCAGTTGTTTATTTATTTCAAAAATGGGCACGATACTATAGAGCCAAAACTTATAAATACACAAATATCAGTATTAAGAGAAATGCCTGCAGCTTTGACAGAAAATTGTAATTAGGTAATACTATTAAATAATCAACTTCCTATTGTACAAAATTTACTCGAAGCACGTCGATCAAAACAAACTTCAAGTTCTGATACACGTAAGATGCAATAAAATACGTTATTGAAACTTGCAATATGAATGAGAATACGATTACAAACTCTTTGACAAACTAAAAACTGATCGAGTCCTTTCTGGAATTTCTTGTCCGTTGCTTTCGGTGTTTCGTTTGCAAGCTGATCACTTTCGATCCAGGCAGGGGGTGGGAGCCTTGCTCATTTTGCAAATTCCGAAATTGCACGCAATTTATAATGGCGAATAATGGGCCTTTCAGAGTTCGATTAGTGGTTGCTCGTGTGAATTCGAAAATCTGGATACTTAACCGGCCTTATCAGGCTAAATATTTTAGTCGCATTAGTGAACAAGGCGTTTGAACGTTATCGCTCGTAATGACAGTTGTTTGCGATAACAGCTGTCTTTCCTAGGTCAGATTGAATTTGACATGAGGTTGCAGATTTTTATGAAAAAAAACCTGTATCAATTTTCAGTCTTAAGTCTTCTTCACCAACGGATTAATCTAGACAGATATTTCCTGTGTCATTTTCAGCTATTCATCCCCTCAGGGATAAAGGAGAGAAAAGTTTTTGCAAACTGAAAACTTTTTCAGTGGTCAATAGCTTCAACCCATTTCCAGAAATATGTTTCTCTAAACAGATTGAAAACGCTTGATGTTTTGAAGCAAATTGATGGGTGCTTAACTCAAAACGCTTCGTAATAATTCAATCGCTGACCACTGCGCTGTACATACACGATTGATCTGAAGCAAATGTTAGGTCACATCTTTATTAGGTTAACTACAGACCTTTCTAAAATCTGCAGCCAAGATTCTTTGAGTTGACGACAACATTTGTCTATGAAACTTAAAATACAACACTAAATTTTGCCAACTCTGCCAATTTCTATTCTGGTCGTAAAGCATCAACAGCACATGTGTTTGAATACCGCCCTCTCAAGAAGCCAACACCAGGTCAGGAAGTGTCAAATTAACACATAAAATCTGTAAAAATATACAATTATCTGTCATCAGCAAACGATATTGTCTGATGGTAACAAAGTGGCTCTTGAGAAAGACATTCAAAACTTCTAAAATGTTTCTCATTGTCACCCAAAATTTTTAAAAACTTAAATGTCGTAACTTAGCTGTAAAAACATTTGGTTAGCTTTCCGGCGCTAAAATTAACAGTCAATTGATACCATAAATAAGTGAATAACATTTCAACTTGCTCTTTCACAAGTTTCACACAACATCTCGTTTGATATCTCATATCAATTTTGTTCAATGTTGACGAAGTCAATCTCTTTAGTATATACCACACTTTTAAACATCAAGTTTAAGAATGTATATAAAATGAAGCACGTGTTTGTCAAGGCAGGTCTTACAAGTTTGTCGCTGCTTAAGAGAGCCTTTCAGTGCCCGCTTACGGTTCTCTACATAACGCAAACTGAAGTCAGGCCTGGCGTGTATGAGTTTTTAAGACTTAACTCAAATACATATCAAACTCGTTCCGGTCCAAATCATCACACAGAAGATCTGAGAGCTGCTCAAACATGTGACCTCCCTCCTCCTGTCTTGTTTTAGGATACTCTACCGTGGCACAGTTGTTCCCCATCCCGTCATAGAGTGCTTTGGGAGGGGGCGAAACAAGACGGCACGAGTTACGTGCCTGCATGGTGGGACTGTTAAGGTAAACCCTCTCTCTTGGATGTAGGGTTTCGCCTGGGTGCAGCCCTCTGTTTTGTTGTTCGGGGTAACATGTTCGCTCCCTCGCAAGTTGACAGCTGCTGTAGGAAGAAGAACTATGAACTGAGACGACAACTGTGGAGTCTTGGTTCTGTGAGTAACTCCCTCGACGCATAGAGGAGGCTGACGAGAAACGACAACTGTCTGAACCTGTAGGTGAGAGGCACTGCTGGCTTGAGTAAGATGCTAGGACATGGCTTTCAGGTGCTGGGTAGGGAAGAGCCGAACATTCAAATGGCTGAAGCCTTGATTCGGGATTGTTTTGGAAGGACATTGCTGGACTAAATGGTGGCTCGTTTTCCGTAGGATAGAATTGAAAAGGAACCATGTACTGGTCTCGCGAGTTGAAATGGTTATCATTCGGACTGGACTCTGGCGTTGGCGGAAATTGGAAAGCTTCGTTACTGTTTGGTGAGCCGCTTTGGATAAATCCAGGACTGATATAGTTGGCTGGCATTCTCGGGTTGAGGCGTCTTTCTCTTGTCCGCCTCCGTGGCGTATATCTGTAGTTAGGATACTTCTTCATATGAATTATTCTTAACCTCTCAGCTTTCTCCACGAAGGGACGTTTGTCTTTTGTTGTCAACTCGTTCCACGCTTTGCCAAGCATTTTACTGATCTCGGCATTGTGAAGTTTGGGGTTCTCCTCTGCAAATTTACGTCTCATCACTTTGGCCCAAATCATGAATGAGTTCATTGGTCTCTTAACGTGTACATCATCGTCATCCTCGTACTGCGGCTGGTAGACTCGCATGTTGACGTGTTGGACGGGAGACCATTGACATTCTGACGGCTCGCTGTACCACATTCTCTCGGGTTTTCGACTTTGCTTTCCTTTTGCAGTGAGACAAGTAAGTCTAACACATCTGTGCTCCGCTCAGTATGAGTTTTAGG
Source organism: Parazoanthus swiftii (assembly GCA_025403585.1). NCBI lineage: Eukaryota > Metazoa > Cnidaria > Anthozoa > Zoantharia > Parazoanthidae > Parazoanthus > Parazoanthus swiftii. The sequence goes on from JAOBYE010717801.1 coordinate 6,169, forward strand.
TTAGGGCAATCGATTTCTTTGCCCGTATTTATACGCGCTATTCAATCGCGCTGTTAAACACAGGGGGTCCAGCCGGAACGCGAACTTCTAGATTCTTTCAAGATAGCACACTCGACATTTGATGAGGTACTTGACCTGCGGTAACGCCATGTCAGCGGTATTCCATACAAGTCCAACTGACAGCCCGTCCTTTTGAAGCCTCAGAGAAATATTGTTATAGTTTGTTTTAACAGTTAAAATGTTCTGTTTTGTTTCTTGTTTTAATATTTTTATTGATTTAAAGCGTGATCAGTTCGAGTTTACATTTTTGCTCAGAAAATACATCGCTCGCGTGATCCCTGATACAATCCAGGGTATCATCAAAGGCCTCGCTGACTCCCATAAACAGGAAACACACTTTCCGACCTTTGTCCGCGGGTCTCTCTTCACATTTTAACAGTGCGCGACCATTAGGAAACGGTTTATTTCCTGAATTTGTTTTCTCTTTTAATTCCGACTTTCAAGTGTCCTCTTGAACTTAAAGTAGTGGGATGGGAAAGTTCTATCCTTGTTTGTTGTCGTAAACAGAGAGTGCGTGGTGAAGTTAAGGCAACGCGGCGAATTGGAAACATTACACCGTTTTCTACTCGTGACCGTCGGGGGTGGAGAGTGTGGACACGTTGAACCGTTTAAAGTTATACAACCGTTAATTGTGACCCTTAACAGTCTGTAGTGCTTTGCTTCGCTAGGCAACGCACTTGAAGTTTTATTGTGTTTTGGTTTTATCTGACTTGAAAATTGTCATCAACCACTTACAGACTTCAACGAGGCGTCCTGTTCATGTTGAACAGTAATGCGCTGACAACATCTCGCTTAGCTGATAATTCGATTTTTTGACGATCACAATCCGCTTTGTTTGTGACTTAATACTCGCAATCAGTCGTGTAATAGTTGTTGATTGATCCCGGGATTAATTTAGCATGTGAACAGCAGTACAATGGACAGGATACAAAAAAGACTGTCCAAATCAATGTATTTTTGGTTTGATTCAACAAGTTTGCAATTAATGCGTCAGCAAGGAAAAGATTAGATCTGCGAGAGATATTAATTTGGCGATATATTGGGGACGAAGATTTAATCTTTTCCTTTCGCTGTTATACTGTCTCATTTTTAATTGTAGCCATCTGGAAAGGTCGACTTGGTTGACCAGCAAGACTCAAGTAACTTGATTTTAATTCTTGGTTCCTGAACGTTTTTTACGCTGTTTGCAAAAAGAATTACATCAAGCATCTTACAACGCATCAGTGAAGGTTTTAATATCGGTTTGTTACGCGATCACCAGAGACATGTTTCAGCACGTTAAATTATATTAACTCTTTGTTCTATGATAAAGATTATGAGTACTGAAGTAACAGATATTTCCATATGGAGACTTGAAACTGCTCACTGCATAAAATTAAAGCAAACGAACAGACAAGAATCAAACAAAGCAATGGAAACAACAACAGCAACATTTATATCAGCAACAACCGTACAGTAGTTTACTGAAAGACCTGAAACAACCTTTGTATCAAAGTCTGTAGTGATTGCACTTAAGTATTTAAGAAAATAAAAGCTTTACTTCTGGAACATTTTTGCTTTTTCTTTTGGTAGTGTTTTTCTGTGACTGTAATTTTCTTATAACTCTGTTATGTAGACTCGCAGTATGCAAGTACCCAGTTTATATACAGTAGAACGTTAACTTATAAATATGCTGACGAGTTCGGATTTAGGATAGAAAATGTATAAATCCGACTTCTACAATCTTGTTACATATTTTGCGCAAGCGTGAATAAATTATATGTAACATAGCTCACATTGTGTGATCAGTGTTTTTTTTGTTATTACTATACTCTTTCTGTAGAAGAACTCACTGTCATTTGTTCCGAGGCTACATGTGAAGATGCCAGGGTCAAATGGCTTTTTGAGATTATTTTCATTTTGTTCATTCATTTTAGAAACGTTAAGTCAGAATGTATCTATTAACGTTCGAAGTCTTTTTCCAGCAACTCATTCAGCTTCTGTTTCACATATGTTACCAAATGCACTGATACTCAATTTAATTCCCTTTTCTCCGTTTAACCCCAGTTGTATGTAGAGCATGTAAACTTGACTGACTACGTGACACAGTATAAACAAACAGCATGTAACATACAATGTAATACACTAACGATAATTATAAAAGTATAAAACACAGTTACAATGACAAGAGCTGGTTGTACCAAAGTTAAGCAATTGCTCGCGGTATCAGCAACTTGTAAGCGAAGTTCTCGAAATGTTTAACACAGCGACGGGTTTCGCGCAGTATCTTGCGTATGATTTGACTTCGCATAACATTATATCTCTTCATTTTCTAAATACGTAAACAAAAAGGCGCTGCCTACTGTGCGGTTTTCAGCCTGAGGTGAGTTCTTAGCCTGTGCTTATGGGTTTTGGCCTTTTCTCAGCTAAAATATTCTCTGTCTGTCTGTCTGCCTGTCCGTCTGTCTGTCTGTCTGTCTGTCTGCCTTTATCTCTCTTTCTGTCTATCTATCTGTCTGTCTGTCTGTCTCTCCCTTCCCTCCAAAAAAAATATTTACATGAAGAGTGTCACTGTGCGCCTGACACAGCCGGTTGGTGTCAAATGACTTTTACTGTGCACCATAGTTGGTACAGAGAGACTCTTAGTAGAGGAATTCCAAAGTCCAGGTGGGATTGTGCAACACCACGAAATATCATCATACCTCAGAAATGGATGGAATGACGTAAACGATAATGGAAGAATTTTCCATAAAAGGTGAGGCATTCACACCCGAAATTAAGCTACAGAGGTCCGCATTCATTGCGCGATTCAGAAAGGAAAACAACGAGAGACTGCAAGTAAGTAAGAGTGTGACTTTGTTTTACAATAAACTCTTGATCGAGAGTTGAAGAACAAGAAGATCATATCTTTTAAAAAACGAACAAAGGAGTACAGATCATAAACAGTAAAACATGTTTTAATGAGGTATTTCCCCCTTCAAGAAATTATTTACCATCATAATGTATTGAGTAGGTCACTATTGCTTGCTAAATCAACAATTAAAGTACAGATTAAATCTATTTTTCTTTTGAAAAGGATGACAGACACCAAGAACAAAACAATTACTGAACTCCTGCACCTTGAAACTCACCACGGCTGCCGGGCACCAAATGATGTTACCTCACGCAGTTTGAAAAATGTTCCATTTTTTAAAAGCCATTGCTCGTTACAAAAGCACGTGAAGCAATCCAAAGGGTTTTAAAAACGAGTACGTGGTCCACTGCGCATTGGAGGACGAATCCGTGAAGCAACTTTGCATGTGAAGGCCAGCGCCCACTGATGCTGACAAAGATCGGATATATTCCTTAGCTCGTCGCAAGGAGCTTCCATAAAGCCACCAGGCATCAAGGAAGAGGATCGTATGCTTGTGTGCAATCAACTGATGATTGACAACTCTGTTAACTGAGTGCTGGAATTAACATTAAGATGTCCATATCTACTTTACTATCTCATATGAACATAAGTAAATGATAACAAAAATCATTATCATCATAACGGCAATGGCAATGGTAATGATGACGATAATAATGATGTTGATGATAATGATGATGATAATGATAAAAATAACAGAGGTGTATCCCGCTGTCTGTGCAATGGAAGGTCAATTGAATCCCACAGCAAGGGCGGGAACCAAACGAACCCTGAAGACCTTGAAGTTAGTAGTCACAGTCAAACATCTTTTACGTATACCGAGTGAAGTGTCACTGCACACTTTGAAAACATTTAATTCGAAGTAAAAATTATACATTTTGTGAGAGTTCTTGTGGACAAGATGCGTGTCACTCAAATCTCAATCGAGTGTATTTTGCAGCAACTTCACAAAATTGTATGCCATAAACAGGTGCTTTTTTATCTAATAGTTAAGATGCCCTTTTTTTACCATAGTTCTGATGGCTCTTTTTGGATTTCATAGTTTAAGAAAAACAATGACAATGTCTATTGAAGCATAAGCGGACTGAAAAAATGAAAGATCTAGAACTCGCCAAAAGGTGCATAAATGGAATGCTTCTTTAAAAAAGTCTTACTTCCTACATTTCTGTGCTTCAAACTGCAACCGACTTATATACAGGATTTTTACTGATTAATGCTGTGCTGAACCTCCCAAAGCCCTTTACTTTTGTCCGCAAGTGACCACAAACTTTGGGCTTTACAAAACCAAATCTGATCTTAATTGCTCTGACTTTAATTAGTCGATATATCCCATTTGCTCTCGAGAAAAGCTTTGGCGTTTGGTTTATTAAAAAGCAGCAATTTTGATCTAAAAAAACCTGAATACTTCTTGCTTCAACACATCTACGTTGGTCATGCTATTGGTGCATTGTTCGTGTCAAAAGCTGAGAGTTCGTTTAAATGTGATGTGAGTGGCTGGGATGCCAACGTCTAAACCGAGACTTTCAATCGACTTTTAAGAGTTCGCTAGGCTATTAGCTCAGCGCTAAACTTGCTTAATGCAAAAATTCTTTCCGTGACAAGAATTAACAAACCCAGTTAAGCTTTTACCTACACTCTGATAGAGCGATTTTCGTTTGACCATGGAATAAAAACACTCCAACAAAACGTGAACAGAGCTCAAACGACGTTTATTGGCGGTTCGAACAGAACGTGAGCAGGAGCGCGCGCTAATATAAACGCGAGGAACTTCTGATTGGCTTGACGAACTGGGCGCGTGCAACAACGAAGAATTGAGCCATCATTTCTGTTATGTTCGTGTTCGTAGATTTTATTTCATTGGACAAACGAACAGAGAGATAGAAATCCACGACTGACAGAGTTTGTTTCCTTTGCTTTCCTGCAATGGGTTGACGAAACAAAAAGCGAGCAATTTGCGAACGCATTTTTCGAGGTCAAACGAAAGTCACTCTAGTATTTTACAACCAATTAAATTGCAACAGTTTTGCTAATTTTCGGTTGAACGTATGCTACAGTTATTCTTGCTGATTTGTAAAATACGGAACCTCTTCAACTGTTCAAACCAGGAGAGAACCGGAAGCTAATTAATATCCACTTAACTGATCCATGAAAACAGCCTCTCTTTACTTAGTCTTGGCAGCTGGGGCCCAGCTGTCAAATTTTCAGCAGTTCCGAAAGCAATAGTGTTGCCCACATGCAGCCGTTTCTCCACGCCATTGCGGAAACAAGTTAAAATACTTGTTATAGTTTATGTAATATAAAAAAGATGGCAAACTGTGAAGTCATACAATTGTCAAATGTATCAGTAAACAACTATTTAACCGACACAAGGGTTCTTTTTGTACGCAATTAAACCAAGATCTGAAAACAAGCAGATTGCTGCTGCCATTACTAAGGAAAACTGAAACTTACTTTAACACAAAATGGAAATTTAAATAACTGTTTAATTATTGTTCAAATTTTAACCTTTCCAATCCAGCAGTGGGTTTTTTGCTTATTTATGAACCCCCAACAATACCTCCGTTCTGGAAACGTATAAATACATTCGGACAACCTTTTAAGAAATAGCTAAAACGATTTAAAGTTTGACCGGAAATTTGTTTCTGCTTCGAATGATACCACGTGGTTTTTGCTGTTGGTCTTTTTGGGTTATTTAAGTGGATAAAGCAAACACTGTGTGAGTAGAATCTCGTAAACAAAGTTGGTGATACAAGATAGACGTGTAAACCTATAAGCTTGTGTATAATTTAGTTGTAATGTTCTATATATGTGCAATACGTCCATCCTTCTCTTTATCACTATCAGTTCGAGATATTTTTATCCAACTTATGGCATTAAATAAAACAACTAGTCCACTCACGCTTGATGGATATGAGTTTATGATAGCGAACCTCGTCCGCTATCTAAAAGATCATATCCATCGGCGCGTTTGTGAAATAGTTGTTGAATAGATTGACATTAGCAGTATTATTATAGTTGTATATAGATAGACATTATCAGTCGAAGAGCCATTTTTGTGGAAGTTCTGATAACAAACCTTTATTATTATTTTATCATCATCATATTCATCATCATTGTCATCGTCATCATCATCATATTCATCATTATCATTATCATTATTATTATTATTATTACTAATCAGTCATAAAAGGATCTAAACTGAAAAGTATTTGACTTTTTTGAATTTCACTGGGTCCCTCTTTTTCAAATTTCATTTTTTCCCCTGTAATGTAAAATTGTTTAGGGAAATATCGTTGTTTTGTGTTGTTATACTGGCGTTGCGCCATATAACTGTGGCTTACCACTGATACCAAACGGGAGCCAAAATTCTAACATGCATCGGGCACGTGCTCCACTCGGTATCGGGTCAGTAGGACATGTTGAAAAACGCCGACCAAGCTCACAAATTTCGAAAAGCAAGAAAAATATACAAAAGTTTAGGATTTTATCACACCAGGTTTGCTTATCTTGCTTTTCCTTGTCCACTGTGAAAGGTCAGTCGCATAATTTTTTGGTCAAAAAAGTTACACACTTTATGCTTTTGTTCTAAAATTGGATTTTAAGACGCCATCTTGGAAATTTGGCTAGACCTTTTTCCTTACAACCTCCCACGCAAGCGCACTCGTTATTCCGACATGTCGATCAGTAGGGGTCAGTCGCTTTGAGGCGACTTTTCCTTAAGTTTGGTAAGTCGGCTTTACATATTAGTATCAGCCCACGTGCACGAGTTAGCATTAGAGACTAACAGACAGGTGGGCGGAGTGGAAAAATGATTGACACTCGACCGCTGTTCTCGATACAGACGTCTGTTTCCCTGCAGCTGGGTTCGCAGGTTTTCACAGTTCTGGAAGATTATTCTGTAACTTGCAAAGTTGAACCAGAATCATAAGTAAGTATGATTTATCCAGTTATAACCCCGGCGGAGAGGGGGTTGAAAGAACGCCTTTCTCATCTGACTACTCCCTTGTTTCTTGCTGTAAGCCACGACTACGCATAGATTAGCAGTCTTTGAAAAGACGCTTCTGAAATGAGTAATGTGCTCAATCAAGATGCGATTTTTATAAAGGTTGTTTTTCGTATCGGTCGTGGTTGACGTGATTCGTCAAATTGGTAAACAAACAAAGCTTGCGGTGAGTTGTTTATGAGAAACTACCGCTTTACTGACGACGCTCCGATTTGCCTTGCAATGATCAGAAGTTGTTACATTTTTCTCAGGAAGGTGCTCCCTGTTTTCCCGCCGGCTTGGGTCAGTTCCCAAATAATGGAATGCTGTCTATCTTACGTAAAGTCTGCGAAAGAGTCGGAAACAAACTTCAAAACCATATTTCAATTATTGCAAACCTTTTGCACATGGTCTAAGACAACTAACAGCAAAAGTTCCTGTGTTTATACGAAAAAAGCCTCAGAGAAAGGGTTCTCTTTACATCATGAAACATCCAAAGCTTGCTACGTGTTGTTGTATGGGTTGTTAAATTAGCGTGGGTCTTTACGACCAGAAATAACTTCCTCGATCCCGGACAGACGATTGGGCACGACGGATGGCCAACACCCATCGCCTAATTGTACGGTTCAACCGCGAGTACACATTGAACCCACAATGGGACCAGGAAGCGGCACTTGAACAAACCCTGACATAATTTAGTGTTGATTTTGTACGGACCTAGAAGGAAGCTCTGTGCACGCATCATTTTGTTATGAATAGCTCCGATTATGTTGCTTTGTGTCATTGTTAGAACTTATTGATTCAACGAGGAGTGCTTATCACATTCGTGACCTTCCGTGACCGGCTACTTTCCCGAAAATTTTGCCAAGTTTATAGTTGAGGAGTTAAAAAGACCAGCTCGAGGAAGAACTGACTCAAACTTTTTGTCCAGAGATACAAGATTACACAAATTTTGGAAAGGTTACAACATCACCTCTATTGTACGAATTTCAACGCAGTCAACGACCAGAATGCTTAGCGGGTTTTGGGCGCCGTTCTTGACCAATATTTGGCTAGTTCAGTGCCATGACTTCAGTATTTGTACTGTTACACTGCGCTTAATAAGTATTACATGGTTTTAATTAAGAAACAAACAAACATACTAAGTATTTTGAGTGTCGTACTCAGCACTCGAGGAAAAAGGTTGACCTATCGACTACAACTCCACCTAGAAATCTATCCGTTTTAAATGATCTTACTAGCTATAAACAATGTTAGCTTTAATTTGAATCTTTCTCTATAATTTGTATTGATACACGCTCAATACATTTTAGGATGAAATTCTTTAACGGGGACACATATGAACGCTGTTTAAAAGGTCGAAGTTAGACTTGTAGACTTGTACTTCAATTTGTTTTGACGAGATCGACCTCCACGTGCTTGTTCTATCAAAGATATCCGGAAGGAAAGGGCGCCGGATGATATTAAAGCTGAGTTGTAGTTCCGTGCCGTGTGTGGCCAATGCGACGTTAAACATGCCCGTAGTTTCATGGTTCCGATCGAGTGCTGTTTACTGTATAATTCAATACCATTCAAAGTAGGACCGCTAATTTTATGGCAACGGGATATCTAAAAATACTCCAAAGTGCAAACTCGTATCACTTACTCGGAAGGAATTGGGCAGATGTGATGCGAAAGTAGCTTTGTTTTGCATTTAATTCGCTGAGCGAGTATCAAGACGGAGTTGTACAAAGTCAGTAAGAGTCCTCTTTAGGAGCTATGACCTGAGTACCCAGGACTGTCGAAATATTTGAATGAACTACAGCAAAGGAAGGGTTACCTGGTATTTTGTTGGTGTACTAGTTGAACTGTAGTATTGCCTTGGACCTCTATTCACAGTCTTACTTGTTTATATTATGTAATCATATTCTTGAATAATTTACTAGTGCATGTTTTTGTCAAAATATTTATGCTCACTCTTTGTGTATGCGTATGCGTGTATGTTTCTGTCTGCCTTGTATGGTGCTATCGCATGTCCGACCTCATAATAATCTTTCAACTTGCGCTTCTGGCTACTAGTTACTGTTAGCCCTTGTTATTTCAGGCAGCCAGTCCCCCTTTATTTCTTTACTCTATTTTCGTTTATCTTGTAAATTCTGATATGACAATAAATAGGCGGATAAAAAGGAGTGTTGTTGTTGTTGTTGTTGTTGTAACTTGTCTTATTTCGTCCTCACCTCAATCAATTTTTTTCCTCCAAGTTCTCG
>JAOBYE010717802.1:0-10732 GCA_025403585.1 Parazoanthus swiftii
TACACGTACACATACACGTACACGTACACATACACATACACGTACACATACACGTACACATACACGTACACGTACACGTAAACGTACACATACACATACACGTATGCATACACGTACACATACACGTACACGTACACACACACGTACACGTAAACGTACACACACGTACACGTAAACGTACACATACACGTACGCATACACGTACACATACACGTACACGCACACATACACATACACGTACACATACACGTACACGTACACACACACGTACACATGCACGTACACGTACACGTACACACACACGTACGTACACACACACGTACACGTACACACACACACGTACACATATCCACATAAATGTACACATACACATACACGTACACACACATAAATGTACACGTACACGTACACGTACACATACACATACACATACACATACACATACACATACACGTACACGTACACGTACACGTACACATACACATACACGCACATACACATTTATTTACTTCTTTTTGAAACAATCTGTGACGTTATAGTAAAATAGAACATTTTCTTTTCCGTGCCAGGTTTTGTATCACGGCTTCAATTTAGGAATCAAGTACCGCTACGCCCTGCCACTCCACAGCAGCCCTGCCTCTCAAAGAGAAGTGAATCGTAAATTCCAGATCGATAGCCCGACCTACGGATGGATTCATGGGGGGTGGGGGCCGTGCAGCGTGCACTGCGGGGGAGGTGAGAGTCCTATTTTGGATGTTGGAAAAGTATCCATAACAAAGAAAACTTCCAACCCTTCCAACTTTTGACCCCTCCCAAACAAGTATTTCGAATTTACTGTTTATGCTAATGCGTGTTTTACATTTTATGATCACCTTAAAGAAAACGGAAACGGCACAACGAAAAGAAAAACAGTCTCGTTCTTAAATATCACAGATGTATGTCGGTGTAATCAATATGTCGAAAGGTTATTCTGCTAATCTTACATTACACAGTTCTTACATTGAATAATTAATTATAAATATATTATCAAACTTTAATAATAGTTTAAATTGTTTACCAGTTTTCCCCATGATGTGAAAAAACATGTCAAAGTTAAATATCATGACGAGGGACAACACACAGAGCTTTGTTCAATCTAAAGTGCACCCTTAAAGTAAAAAGAATTTGTAAAGTTGAAGTGTGCCAGGTTATAAGATCTTTGACTGCCAACCAGGAGGTCCCGGATCCAAGCCCCAGCCTGGTCGAGGGTTGAGCTTTGGGCGACCTTCTTTCGCCACACCGTCCGTGGACAGGGACGTGAAGCCGTTGGTCTAGTTTCTCGACGTTCTGTTGGGGGGGGGGGGGCGTAAAAGATTCCACGGACTTTTCGAAAAACGTTAGGGTAATCCCGGTGTTGTGGTCTGTTAACTGAGGGCGCAACTTAATGTCTTAGACAGAAAATCATTGTGAACCGCTGATAGCGGTCTGGCTAAGACCCTCAATCACTGCACCATATATTTGATGTGAACAGGTACACGAAATATATGTTACTATGTAAAGATAAGTAAAACAGTAATGGGGCCAGGAACAGGGCATAGGTTGACATTAATTTAGTCTAAACAGTTCTTTATTTCGCAGTAAGTTCTTTAAAAGAATTAAGAAATGTCCACCATGCAAACTTCGCTGTCCTTTGGCAACTTCACAGTTTCGCCTTTCAGGCCATCTTTTCCTGCTGTTCTACAGGCAAAATATTGTCCAACAGAGCAGTCGCTAAAAGGAGATATTTACTTAATAGACTGCGTGCCTTGTTGGTAGTTATTTATATAAGAGAAAAAATGAATTAAATCATATATTTGGTTTTAGGGATAATGAGAAGCCTGAAGATGCGGTGCATAAGAGTATTAAAGGGAAATGTGAGTTTTGTTGAAGATCATCTCTGCAAAGACGCCACAAAGTCCAGCCATGACGTGCGGGTTTGCAATGAATACAAGTGTCCAATATGGTAAGCACACAACACTAACTTTCAGCTTCAGAAATGAAGCAATTGTTGGGCGAATACAATTGTCGCAATTGGTTAAAGTTGACAAACTTAACGGAAAAGCCGAACTGTAGCACTATCTACCAATCTCTGTCTATCTGTCTGTCTGTCTATCTCTATGTATGTATGTATAAATGTATGTATGTATGTATCTATTTATTCAATTAACTTAGACTGTGATATGCCTGCGCCCATATGCAAACATAACAAGCGCAATTATTACAAATGTATTTTTTTATTATTTTCCATGATCATTACCATGATCGTCATCGTCATCTTTTTTTTTATTATTTGCAATATTATTATAACTATTTTACTATTGTTATTGTTATTGTTATTATTACTATTATTGTCACTGTTATTGTCACCATCACCTTTAGTTTATTCTCAACGTTACTTGTCGTGCTACACCAGGTGGGCTGTGTCACCTTGGCAACCGTGCAGCAAATCGTGTGGAATGGGCCTGCAGTACAGACGGGTAACATGTCGGCAGGAACTGAGAAACGGGAGTAAGACCAGCGCGACTGAACACCTGTGCCCCAGTGACAAACCGTCTGGGGTTCGGATTTGCATTCTGAGGGCGTGTTACCTTCAGTGGACCACAGGGGCGTGGTCCAAGGTTGGTTCCAAGTGATCCATTGGTGTAGACCGCTTTCATAATATGCCTTATTGACCATGAACAAAAACATCGAATCGAGACCAGTAAGGCAAAAATACAGCAAACGTATGAGAATTAGGAACTAGTCCTCGACTTGAAGGTATTTTTTATGGTCACTGGGGCAAATTATGAAAATGGTGTATTAAAACTCGTCGACCATGACTTCGTTTTAAGGATAAATAGCTCAAAGATACAGCCTGGTAATTTATGTTACAGCTGTGTACAGCTAAGTAATTGTTAGCTTAATTTGAAGCGTTTAGTTAGTTTGGGTATTGATCTCCTCCCCTCCCCTCTCCTGTCATATGAATACCTCAAACCCTATATATATATATATTTCTTAAATACCAAACACTGGATGTTGAGTTTCTGGTAATCTAATTGGCTCTCTGTTCAAGGTCTAAATCCTATATCCTGTAGTATATCAAAATATGGAAACTGGCAATTTTATCATGGAAAAGTTTCCCTCAAAATGGTTGAAAACTCGATCGGTAGAATATAAGGTTCGAGATATTTTTATCCAATATTTGGTATTTCATAAACAATTATTCCACTGACGCTTGTTGGATATGAGCTTATGATAGCCGACTCAGTGTTCCGCACTTCGTCCGCTTTCTAGAAGATCATATCCAACGCGCGTTTATGGAATAATTGTTAAATATTTTTACGACCAACTGTAAGCTCACGAATACAAATGGAATTTTTAAGAAACTTATTTGATCGCAATGTATGCGGTTATTAGGATTGTATCGCTCTATGCGGAGTTGAAAAGGGTCACCGTCGACGTGAAGTGAGCTGTCCGATCAACGGTATGTGTAGTCCGTGGAAAAAGCCACCCGCGCGGAAGCCTTGTATAAACAAACAGCCGTGCTTCCACATCAGTGAGAAGAGTGGCGATACGTACGACTGGGCTAAAGGTGGCTGGAGCAAGGTACGGAACTGAGCAAGAACGTCTATGCTGAACGTTCTTGATTTATGTTCTACAATTTCAGCCTTAAACGTTCTCATGATTTTACTACATTTTCATTTTGTAGATGCTTAATTACTGTATAGTGGATGCATAGGCACACTTGGTACCAACATATAATTTGCAGTGTGTTTAGTTTGCTGGACAAAATTTAACACGGAGCAAAGTGTTTGCTTTTCTCAAAATGGTCGCACACGCTTTTACAAAGTGTTTAAAACGTCAACATACACTCTTTTCATCAGGTAACGCGTTTGTATCAATATTTTATGAATGATGGGGGCGAGGGTTTTTAAAGGAGGGGCGACTGTTTAGAAAGGGGGCTACTTATAGGAGAGCTTAATCGAGGGGAGGTGGGGGTTTCAAAGCTCTGCGTCCATGCTCTGGTAATGTAAATATCAACACAATTTATAATACCGCTAATTGGAGGAAGTTGGTTATTGTATTTTTACGACAATCCTTAAAATCTCAGAAGTGTTTGAAATCGAAGAACTAGTTGATAAACTGATTTCGCAACAGATCTAACTCTCACTAGTTTCCTTGCTTACTGCTTCCGTTATGGTTTGGTTTGCAGTGCTCAGTCACCTGTGGCGAAGGAATACAGCGACGTCTTGTCAAGTGTATGCACACTGAGACAGGCAAACTAACTGAAGGTTGTAAGCCGGGAGAAAAACCGTCCGAAGTAAAGAGATGCGTACTACGTGCATGCAAACGTAAGGACAGCAATTAACTAACGCTCACTGCCTCAATTTGTACTGTACCAGTGGTTTGGACAGATGCTTAAAAATATGCCCTTGAAAAGTACTTTGCAGAAGAAGAGTATATAGCTGATATAACTTAAAACATATTTACTTTTTAGTTCTCTCTGAAATCGTGTGGTCTGTATGTGTTGCCGCCATCTTAGATTACGAACTTGGACTGAGCTCGCGCCTCTGCAAATGAAGTCACTCGTTCCCAGATCCCAGGCAGAGAATACCATACTTCTCAATTTTCGGCTGCAACAATCATATAAAAGCTTCAGTTCCGGTAAACCATGATTTTGTTTCAAAACCGGTGAAAAGCACACCTGATGTCACGTGGTCACTGGCAAGCCTCTGTTCACACTCCAAGATAGCAGGAATGGAGTACCTTTTACTCTAAGGCAAATGAGCGTGCACGGGCAAAAATTCTCAACAACCACACAATTATGCCACTGACTAAGTTTACTTTTAGGGTGTATTTTCCCTTTCAGTAGTAAAAGAGAGGTAAAGGTAAATGTCGTTTAACTCGTTCTTTCAACTTCAGGCTCCAGTGACAGGAAACGTGTAACAGTTTCTGTTAAAGTTTAGGTCGGTCGAAAATTGTGTACTTCAACAATATAAAATCTTATATTAATTCAGTTTCGCTGAAATTTTAGCAAGACTATATTATAAAATATTTGAAACTTTATTTTTGGATTCCCTTTTTCTTAGGTAATGTTGTTCAAACGAGAATTTGTCCTTCTAATTGTTAATGTGATGAGTATTCTCATTTCTGTATTTACTTTGTTTGGCAGGTCAATGTGTGAGGGATGTGTACAGTCAGAATGGGTGTCAGACTGTAGTAAAACTTGCTCTGTGTGGACAAAGGCGCTGGTTCAACCAATGTTGTAAAGCATGTCAAGAGTCGGGTCAAAGACAAAGTTAACACAATCGTCTCTACTGTAAACATTGGCCTACCATCTTAGTAAACTGTGTCAAATTTAATTTAATTTAATATAACATAATTTGCAGTTAATCGCTATACAGTTTAAACTCAGATTGAAAGCCTTACAAAGATAAGTATGAGGTTTGCGCTAGTTGCATGCAAGTTAATATGTCTTTATAATTTTACATATTTTTGTATTTTAAAGGAGGCAAAAAGCTTATATCCGAATGAGCTCTCGTTGCATGTTATTTGTAATAACAATAATAATAATAGTAATTATGCCTTAATGACTTATGGGGGGTGGGGTAGGGGCAGAACACCAAATTTGCGCGTTTAGTGTCAAATGAACACTTATAAAGACAGACAATACTCAAGACTTATCCACTGCGTTCTTGAGAGTCGTGGAACAAAACTATTTTAAGTCGTTGCTTCTTTATGTTGAATAAGTATTGAGTACGCTTCAACTGTAAATTGTAACATATCAACGAAACAGTTAGGCATAAGTTATAAAAATGTATCTATACACGACTCGTGCAAGTAACTTTAAGACTAAACTGAAAATAAAAGATAAAATAACTGCTAAATGTGAATGTTTCTAGTTATCTGAAGCGTCCCCGCAGACTATAATCTTGTCAGGTTTAGTCAATGTGTCCATCGTCGATATTTTACGCTGGTAGCCATCTGGCTACCAGCGTAAAATATCGACTCTCCTGTATTGTATTGCACCTCGCACGGCTGCATTTTTAAGCGCTCTCTCAATTTTTATTCTTTTTAGTATTTTATCACAGTTGAAATGGCTCAATCTTGCACAAGACCGCTGCTAAACAACTTAAGAAAGAATTTATGGCCGCGGTTCCGGGGGAAGAGAGCTGGAAGACTAGTAATTTAAGCCAGAGAAACGTATCGGATTTACAACATTCCTGAAGTGAAGTCGAGCCGAGACAAACGAACCATGTCCAAGCAAAAATCAATCCCCGCGGTCATAACCCGACGAATTGCATCTCTATCACTACAAAACCTCATACAACCAGAGTACCTGAAGGACAAGGCAAACACTTTGTTCCATCGCTCCTTCTATCCAATGTAATGTCACTCTCTCCCAAAATTGATGAAGTGAGCCACGTTATGCAAAATGCTAATTTCGACCTGGTTTGCATAACCGAGTCTTGGTTAACAGACCACATCCCAGACTCAGCCGTGGCAAATAACGCCATTAACGGTTATAACCTCATCAGACGGGACAGAAAAGAAGCAACCCGACGGTCCTGAATTGGAAGTTTTGTGGGCAAAACTACGACCGACCCGACTCCCAAGAGGCTTATCAAGTATCTTTACTGGAGTAGTTTACCATCCACCGTTTTGCCGGAATGCCGTTTTGTACGATTTTAACGAACCCACCTTTATTATCTCTGTGCATGTCATGCTGGTCGTAGTAATTTGGTAATGTAGAAACTGTTGACGTTAAAAGCGGCGTTTCTTTCTAAGATGAATTTGATCGATCTGTAATCCAGTCGCACACAAACCTTTTACTACTTTAACTGATCTTAGATATATTTGGTTATAGTTAATAATTATTTCACAACTTTAACTGATCAGTTCCAAGTGGGGCTATCCGGTATCAAAGGCGGCTAAGCGACTTCTATTTTATTAGCTCCTCCTTTGAGTGGCTTTTTGTACATCAGTCCTGCCAGGTTTGTCCTTAAACATTGGTGGCTATTGTGGTTATTTTTAACATTGCTGGTTCAAAACGGACATTTTTGCTGCTACGATCTCGGTCTACTCGTCACTGTTGGCCTTCACCGGGAAATGGAACGACTAAGAAAAAAACTGGTCAGTGGAACTTGGACATGTGTTTTAGGACTTTTGGACCCGAAAGATGCAAATTTGTTTCGCTCTGCGATGTTTGTCCTTACGAATTACTTTTCAAAGGGAGACAGTTTTTTTTTCAACTGGCAAAAAGGGTTACTTTTTTTATGGTATGTGAAGATCATACTTGGAACCTGAAAATTGGTATTACTTAGCCGCCCTTGCTAGTGCTCATTACAATTTAAAGTTCTACAAATATACAGCACGATAATAAACTGATATTTATCCTGGGGTGGTTCTAAAACCAGCGATATAGAGGCGTTGATTTCCGAATGTTCGAATTACTCATTTTGCCTCTCCTAACAATGAAGAGCAAATAGTGCAGAGCAGCGTGGTCGAGTGACTCACAACACCAAAGTCCCGAGTTCGAGTCTTTCAGTGCCGCCGTGAACGGCCATTTTGGTGTTTCTTGTCTTCTCAGGACCCAATTGTTCGAAAGTTTTAATCACCATTCGGTTCACTTCCTTATAGACATGTTTGGCTTACATTTTCAGTGCCGGGTTTATGTAACTGTGGTTTCTTTGGTGTGTTAAAACAACTTATAAAGACTGGCTTTTGTGCCGCGGTTTCAACATTTTGCCAAATTCTGGGTTAAATTTCACCAGCTTTCGAACAACCGGGCCCTGTGGCCAACTTTTCCGTCAGCTGAAGTTTTAGCCTTATAAGTCTTACTTGATTGTTATTTTCTATCACAAGGCGTAAGTTACACTAGTCGAATATAAATAACCTGTATATATATAAATTATTAGTTGGTGGCCCTTCATACAAAACAGAGTATCGAGAGTTAAAAACAGAGTGCAAATGCGCAAGGCCCCGAGTGCAAATACGAGACCGTATCTCAATGGACTCCAAGGCACTCGAACCCTCAAGAAATGTTGGATTTCTTTCGTAAATGTCCCGTTTTTTTTCCTCGACTACAAATGCTCGCAAAAACGAGTACAAATGTGAGACCGCATTATAACGTTACCGCCAACGTATTTTAACCCGGGGTATTTCGAATCAGCCATAAATCGAAGTGAGTTTGGTTTCCGTCCTGGCTTACTGCGAGCAGTCTCTTTCTGTTCCTCAGAATCGAGGAAACACAAAAATCGAGCCGCGAAGGAGCGAGCCCGTCGGCGAGAAACTGCTAGCCAGGAAGATTTTCGTGTTTCCTCGATTGATTGTGAGTAACAGAAAACGACTGCTCGCAGTCTTTTTTCTTTTTAGTTTTGCCCTCGAACCTACTATTGCCGAGAACTTTGTATTTAGCTTAAATCAAGTTAGGCGGCGCGTAGTCACCAAGATAGTTACCGTCACTTCTTGAGTTTCTTGGTGTTAAGTACAGGTTTTGGTTGTGGCTGTGAAAGTGAATCAGTTCTGAATGTTGAAGAACCCCGGAGCGCTACTGTGACTGCTGCAGTAGCAAAACCGTAGTATTTCTCTATTACTTTTTTGTTTAAAACTGTTAGGTTGTGTACCATAGCTTCATGTTCTGAAAGTTTGCTACGATTTTTGAAGTTTCCCAAGATTTTCCGAAATAGTTTACAAAATAGTTCTTTTAGTTTTGCCGGTACGGTTTTTCCCAAACGGGGCCAAACGGAATCATATATGAGCGCTTTCAAAACCACATAACAAGTTCTACTTTTGCTGCGTTATGAAGAATTAAACTTTGAAAAAAAATAGTAAGCAAAGTCCTGACCAAACGTAGATGCAAGTTGATGCAAATTCTGATCTTTAAACTTGCGTTTAACTTGCGCTTCGTTTGGCCACTGATGAAGAACTTGCAATGACTTGCATTCAAATTTTTATTCTCTCAAATTCGATGCAAGTCAACACAGTCCGTGCAGGTCAGTGCAAGTTAATGGCCGAACAAGACACCAATTGAACACAAGTCTAAAATTTAGACTGACTTTCATCGACTTACATCTACGTTAAAACACAATGTAGATAATTTTGACGTACAGCCGGGAAATATATTCATTCGGTAATTCAAGTATACATTTCTTGTTTTAATATTCTACTTTAAATAGTGTGTTCAAGGTTTGTTA
Source organism: Parazoanthus swiftii (assembly GCA_025403585.1). Taxonomy (NCBI): domain Eukaryota; kingdom Metazoa; phylum Cnidaria; class Anthozoa; order Zoantharia; family Parazoanthidae; genus Parazoanthus; species Parazoanthus swiftii. Next base: position 9,195 of record JAOBYE010717802.1, read on the forward strand.
ACAGCAATGTCCCAGTTAGTGTTTACCAATGAAACCACGTTATTTAATGTTTCTGCATAATACGGCAGCAATTAGTACAGATGTTTTTGTCCTCGTAGTATCTGGATTGAATTTTTGTTGCCTATTTATTAAACTAACAAAGCTACTTGTTCTGCAAAGATCGGCAAATGCATAAAATACTGAATGTACATAAGTCAAGATAAACATTTAATTGACAATTACCACACTTTTTTCTTGTATTTATGGATTTATCAATATTGAGCTTGTGGGGGAGTGTGGAAAGTCGGGTAAGGGGTGGGGATTGACAGTGTCAGCCGATACCTGGGGGTGCGTTTTGAACCACAAAACTAGAGATACAACCACTAAAATACTACTGACATAGAAATGTATGGTACTTTTTATCACTTTGGACGGAACTTGTCATCCCAGGGAGTGGATTTTATTAAACAATTTCAGAAATATATCAAATCCCCGCCCTTTACCCGACTCTCTTTCCCTCAGGCTAAGGGTTAACAAGTGAATTAGATTAGTTGTTTATCATACCGGCTGACTCTGTTCACTCAAGGTAACAGGCGATAAACGAAGTTTGTGTAACTCTGGCCAATTCCTTTGGAACAATTTATCGAATTTCCGTGCCGATCGTAGGCTGCTTCCGTGCCACTCAAACAATCCCCATAGTACTGAATTCCGAAGTACTCCCAGTCTTTGTTACGTGCCACCAGTTGTGCACATCTCTCTACAATTTTCTTGGAAATTTTGATAGTATTGTCCCACATAATAGTACGTGGTGCTACGTAGATGGGAAACACTCGTGAGTTCGCAGTATCTCTAAAGCATCCGATGTCTTCGTAAAGGAATTTTACTAAGAAAAGAGTAGAAAAGAACAGAAAAATATATCAAGCATTAACTTTAAGGGACGTGCTGGAATAAGTACTTCACGGCATGACAAGTTTTTGTAGTTAGAGAAGTTTTTGTGCAATCATTCAAATCGAAACGAGCTGAATGAGTGGCAAGCATTATTAAAAGTTTTAAAGTACAAAGGTCAATTTGCAGAAAAACGATCAACAAAATGCCTAGTCAACCCTAGAAGCCTTGAACAAAGAAAAGTTGCACGAACATTTAGGGGAGGGGATGGTCAACCCAACCCCTCTCATTTACTTTTGTCACAATTCATCCAATTGACATGTTTGGCACATATGATAAACCTTTTTTGTAATTTCAATTAAGTGAGGTCACGTGGTGTTTTTATGGCAACCGAGATGAGGGAAATTCCAAAATTTGGCCGCCATCTTGGAGTTTATTCAAAGTGAATTAGGTAGAATCCATTGTAAAATTGTCAGCATTTAGTCACTCTAGCGAAAAGTTGAAATTTCGAAGACAACACACCAATTGCATGACTTATTGCAATGACGTCATCATTTGTGACGTCAAAGGATGTGTTAGGAAACAAAGAACAGTTGTACCAAAGGTTTTGGTAATCACTCAAGCAGCAAAAATTTAAAGCCAAAATAATTGAGGGGATTTGACCCTCCCCCCCC
>JAOBYE010717813.1:0-10732 GCA_025403585.1 Parazoanthus swiftii
AGCATGGGCGCTTACACGGTAAGTTTTTTAAAGGTAATTTGCATAATAATAGCCCTTTTTGAACATGAACAAACACACGATTTGACCCTCAACTGGAGATTTTCATGGCTTCTGTTTCATTCTCTTATGCACTTTCTGCAAACACCGTTTTCAACACGTTGTTTGCATTATCCCCGGTACTATTTTCATGTGAAGAAGAAGGAATATTGCTTTGTAATTTTACAATCAAACACTGAACGCTATGCAGATTTTTTGCAACACGATGGGTAGCTGACCAGAGTGATAAATTAGCGATCGAGATAATTTGACAAGTTAAAGTTTTTCGATCTTTTGTTGAACACAGATCATCTTTTTACGGTCTATTGACGACTGTATTATAATACAGAGCTTTGTTTATTTTAAATCACAGATTTATTACTGTAAGTTACTACCAGTATATCTTTGTTAAAAAAGTTCAATAGCTTCAGTTTTGCTGTGATTTTGAAAAGAGATCGAAATAAACATATCTCTGTCGTGTTGGTCACATCCTTCTTTCGTTGTCAATTTCAGTCGCGTCGTTCTGGCGCCAAAGAATGCAAATTTTACCCACGATTAAACATTCTACATTTTTGTTTTTGTATGCAGTTTATTTTCAGTGTTACAAATAAGATAAAGAATGAAGAGTGCAAAGCTGTTTTTTTTAGCGTAAATCAACAATTACAATTGTGGTCATAAATAACCAAGCACAATCAACTCGTTCACAAATGGAATCCCAGGACGACTTCACGTCACGCTTGAACACCTTTCATTGTAAATGTCAGATATTGGTAAAACAACCTTTTCGAAGTTTTTGAAACGGCATTAAACACAAATTTTTGTAGAGTTTCGGTAATAATTTTATTATTACTACAATTTTATTGCTACTGCAGCAGTCCTGAAAAAAGAATTTTGCCACAAATATTCTTTCCAAAAATACCCTGTGCAAGAACTTTCGTCTGGAAAGGGGGTGGGCGCTTGCTCGGGCATGGGCGCTTACTCGGTCAACTACGGTAATATGTTACAAGCTATTACTAAGGCACTCACAACATTGCAAAAATTAGAAGATTGTTCAACTTTTTCTGCAACTTGCCTCACAATTTTTGGTTGTGTTGCAAGTTGCAGAGATGGGCCATGTTACATGGGGATTGCATAATTTCTTTGACAGCTTGCTTCCCAACATGGTTGCGATGCAGGTTGTAGAGAAAATTGCCATATGTAACATGGCCTTTACTTCCTACACTGTAGCTGGCAGCTTATACAGTATACCATAATTTGACCATATTATATATGGAAGATAGCTTCAGTGCCTGCATATTACATTTGTTTGATCATGAATATATGAAGGATAGCTGATCTGTTTGGCAGGTGAGGGTTGGTAGCGTTGATAGGGATCAAGCAGACCCTCCCTGAAGTTTTTCTGACCTGAAACCTGAGGCTTTGTAGCAATTGAAATGAAACCTGCATTGCTTGTACAGGTAGTCCAATTACGGACACATCTTTTAATGTTAGTTGGATGATGTCATCACTTATAACTTATTTAAAAATAATTATTTAATAAGCAATTAAAGTAATGTTTGAATCACAAAATAGGAACTTTTTTACTAAATTCATTCTATTTCCAACTTTTTTTTTATGCAAATTATTTTTCTATAAAATATAAGCCTGCACATACATGTTTTGTAATACGGTAAGTTTGAGAAAGTTTGCTGCAAGTTCATGGGTACTAATCTTTTGGTACAAAATGTGCAGAAACATCAAATGATATTTAGTTATATTAGTTACCACTGACATGAATTTGTTTTTAAGGCACTATGCAGGGAAGGAATATCGGAACACTCCAAGCTTCAACTGCTGTTTCTACTACAAGAAAAGGTAACAGAAACTTCATTTTCTACTAATGAATAATTCTTACTAATTACCTTCAATTAAACAATCAGCGTTTATACCTTGTATTCCTTTTATTGTACAGTACAGAGGTGAAGCATGATAAATTAAGATATCTGGGAACTTAAAATGCATGTAAACTGGTAGTCAAGTGTAACACAGTATAATATGTAATTGTATAAATTATAAAATTATATACCTATATAAGTCCGTTTATCTAAAGTTTGAATAATATGATATTTAGGAAAATTGTCCTTGTAAATATTTAGTATTACCTGGTTTCTTCTCTTTTTTCCAATTGATGTCCTCTATTTAATGAAGAGTCATTCATACATAGGTGTACAACACTGAGAGATTCACAGAAAATACACATACTGTAACAGTGTGCCATGTTACATATTAAGCATATTTGTATGTACCGGTAACTACATGTACCGGTATATAATATATATAAGTTTATAACTATAATATTAAATACAATGTAACATACATGTACACTCTCCGAAATATTTATAGTTTTTTTTAAACTAATATTTACGTTCTATGCAATACTTAGGGAGGGGCCATTTTGGAAGATACCACAAGGTCAGTATACAATATATACGAATACCATATACATGTTTGTGAGTTTGGGTGGAATTTTTAGATTGTCAAATTTTTTGAGTTTTTAATCAAATAGAAATTGGAGGGGAAGTTAAATTCTAATTTAATTTTGTGTGGTACAAATTTAAGTTTAGGTTTTGGTGAGTTTGCATAGAATTTTAGATGAAAGTTTTCTTTATATTTTTTATAGAGCCAATGATGGTATAATTAATAGTGGGTATTATAATTGATTTAAAGACATATTAGGTTATTCTTGGTTGAAACTGATTTTTGTACCATATTGAAGGGAATTTATTTCCTAAGGAGCCTTCGGGATAGATTTTCAAGTTAAAAATTGTATCAAAACTTGTTTGAGATTAGAAATACATTGAACAACCCTCAGTAAGCAAAGGAAACATTGGGGGAGGTAGACTTCTTCATGTAATGCTTGCAAATGTACAGTAGGTATAATATTTTTTCAATGCAGACAGATTTTTTTGTAGATCTATATAATAATATATGTAATTTTGTTAAGCTTGATATGTAATAAATTTTAATCACTACTGTACATGTGCTGACATTGTTAATAACCTTATTTTAAATTATTTTGATATTTTATATCTTGTGTAGTGTGGAATGTGCAGTTGGTTCACTTAAAGACATGTTTCTACACCCCCCTGGCCATGTGTCACAGTTGTACCAAAGCCAGGTACATTATGTATATAAAGTAGTTTTTGTTATTTAAATGCCAAACACTGCATATTGAGTTTCTGGTAAGCTGTACTGTTCTTATCTATGAATGATGGCTAAAAAGTCATTCAAAAATGCTTCATGGCAGGAGAGTTTGACTAGCAAATTAAAGTAAATTTGAGAGCTGCCTACTTTCTACTTTGATTTTTTTCTTCCAAACATAATGACAATTTGAAGTTTGTATAGTTTTATTGTAATTTTTAGATACAGGGCCCTTCTGGATATCAACCAGTGAACTCAATAGATACTCGTATCAATAAAGTTTTATTCTTATCCTATGACAGCCTACATGTAGGATTCTGATTTGAAACTAACTTAGTAAGTAATGCATTTAACAAAACAAAAGAGTTGTTACTGGAAATCATAGAAATAGTGAATCATCTTCTCTTTTTGACTTGGCTTCGTGAACAAAGATTTACATGTACAGTACATGTATGAGGACTTTCCATGTCTATTGCAAGCTCACTCATGGCTGGTGAGGCCGGTTCGTGACAAACAGACTCAGCCACAGCGGCTGCAGGGGAATGATATATTGTTCTGGTAGAGTGCTAAGGCAGCGCGGCTCTTCCTCCTGCTATGGTTCTCCTGAACTGTAGCTCTGCGTATGGTCTTGAACGATGAAACTGACTGCAGGGTGATCGGTGTGTTGTCAAGCCACTCTGTCTGCAGCTAGGTCTGACCACAGATGATGGTCGATGTTACAGGCTTGAAGAGATTTCTTTAGGGAGTCTTTGTACCTATCCTTTGGTGCCGCTCTGTCACAGTGGCCAATGGAGAGTTCACTACAGAGAACGATCTTAGGCAGGCGGTGTTCCATCATCCTGGAGACGTGCCCTTCCCAGTGTGGCTGTGACTTTAACAACATGGCTTCAATACTGGCGACCTCTGCCTGTTCGACGAATGCAACGTTGGTGACGAAGTCACTCCGGTGGATCTTAAGGATTGTGCGGAGGCAGCGCTGGGGGAAGTATTCTAAGAGTCGAGGGTCGTGACGGTTGGTGACCCACGACTCGGCGCCGTACGAAAAGGTGGTCAGTGCGACGGCTGTGTAGACGCTGATCTTGATGGCTTTCTTCAGGTAATTGCTGATCCAGACGCGGTGGTAGAGTCTGCCGAAAGTGATTTTTACCTTTGCTAATTTGCTGTCGATCTCTTTGTCGATCTTAGCGTCAGAGGAGATGGCGTACAGTATCTTAGGTGGGTGAACTGTTGGACTGATTTCCATTCTGTCTCGCCAATTGTGACATTGACAGGACGGTACTATTCTTTACAGTGTAGATGCTGTCTGGCGAATACCTTTGCCTTCTTCAGATTAACTTCGAGTCCAAAGAGCTGGGCTGCGTTTGCAAAGGAAGATGTTGCACACTGCAGGGCATTCTGTGTGTGAGCCAAAAGGACGGCATCATCAACAAAGAGTAGCCCACGGATTCATGAGTTCCTCCAGGGTCTTTGTGTGGCCTGTTGTCGTTGAACAGGCTGCCATCAGTGCGTGTGGCGTATGACGATGTCTTCGGTTTCATCTAGATCTGCAATGGAAAGAAGGGTTATCCCTTGCTGACAGGAACAGTCTCATTTTCCCCTTTTGTCTTGTTCAGGGTGATGATAACTGCATCGCGGAGGTCTTGTGGCAGTTTTCCTTGTTCCCAGCAGCATGCAAAACAGTGAAGCTTTGAAGTGTAGTACTTGGCCCCCGGGCTTCCAAAGCTCTAGCAGAATCCCGTCAGTACCAGCAACCTTGCTACTCTTTAGTTGTATTTTGTCTTTGACAGTCTCTTCAAGAGTTGAAACCTCATTCAGCTCCGTTTTCACTGGTTGCGGTGGCTGATGAATTTTTACGTCTTAGAAAGTGCGATTGGCGCTGAAGAGTGTTTGGAAATTCTCTGCACAGCGGTTCAAGATGGACTCTTTTTCAGTGAAAAGCACCTGGCCGTCTGCACTGCGCAAGGGATACAGGACCTGATAAGAAGGAGGGACTCTGCCTTCTTGAAAGGCTTCGTAAAATTCGCTGTAGTTACCGGTGTTGGCGCAAAGCTGATTTTTCTCTGCGGGTTTGGTCCACCACTGGTTCTGGATGACTCGTTGTTGCATGCAAGGCGGAAGGCTGCCTTTTTAACGGGAAAGGAAGGTTGCGCGGTTCTCTTCTTCACCAGCAATTCTTGGCTCTCATGGTCGTTTTCGTCAAATCAGTCCTTATTCTTCTTTTTGGAGAACACTAGTGCTTCTTCAGTGGTTTGCAGAATGACGGTTTTTAGGTGAGCCCAAAGTGTCTCTGGAGAGGGGTCAGCGGAGTAACCAGATTCTTCTAGTCTTGACAGGAGGTTGGCCTGGAGGCCGGCTCTAACTTCCGCTGACTTGAAATTTACGACTTTGAGTTTCCTTCTGGGAGAGCCGCCCCTTTGCGCTTGGGCTTAGTGTAGAGGTTGAGTCTGCACGCACGAGATGCTGGTTGGTCTGACAGTCTGTACTGGGCATCACTCTGTGAGCAGGACGTCCTTAAGGTCTCGCTGGCACACTAAGATTAGTATATGGGGTGCCAGTGTTTGGACCAAGGATAAATCCACGTTGTTTTCCGGCTGTCTTTCTGCTGAAATATGGAGTTCATGTAGTAAGTTGAAGCTCTGACCAGAATTCTAGTAGGAGTTGCCCGTTATCATTGCAGTTTCCAACGTCCGTTTTCCAGGTCCTCCCTTCCAGACTTCTGAATCTTGACCCACTCTTGCGTTGAAGTCGCCAGGGATAATATCTTGTCGTCTGGAGGTTTGTTTCGTGCAAGGATACTCAGGTCGGGGTAGAACTTGTCCTTTTCTGCAGGTTAAGCTTGATGAGTCGGTGCGTACACGGTAAAGAGTGTTACATCCTTATATAATGCAACGACAGGCGCATGGACATGATGCGGTCAGGGTGACTTGTTGGAAGACGTTCTAACTTAGAGGTCACAGTGTTTTTAATCTGCTCATAGGAGTTCTAACTGTTCAGAGAAAACTGTATTTTACTTTTTCCCTGAGTATCTTAAATTCGAAAGACTCATTTTTTAGGGTATTTTTAAGAATTTGTTACTTTTGTTGTCTTTACTTACAGATCTTGGTGACTACAGCAGTTGTTATTGTGACGTCAGACTTGTTGGTGAGTCAGTTGAGTTTTAGTATTGTGCAGCTAGGCTTCAGAAATGAATGCAGCAGTGAATATACCATGTCCTGTTTACTGTAAGCGAGTTTTTACTTCAGGGGTCAAATGCCCGGGGACGCGGTTAAGCATCAAATGCCTGGCCATCTGGAACTCAAATTGGGTTAAATGACCGGGAGGTGCCTTAAATCAACGACTACATATATCTAAAGGGAAAACAGCGACCTGTTGATGTCTTTAAGTTAATAGTGGAAGTAAATCGATCCTTTAATAAAGGGAAGCTGAACATGGATAACTGGTTTCTGAATATTAGAACTGTTATATTATATTTTTGTTCCAGGAGAAGCACCAGGAAGTGTTTGTAGAGTTTGTTGGAGTTCTTCTCCATTTAGTCAACAAAGTAAGTAACTAACTACCAGTACGTGTAAGAACTTTAATTACTAAGTACTGGTATCACTCGATGAAGTCTAGAAAGATTATTCATATTTAGAGATTCTCGGCTGAAAAAGATTTGCTCTGAAATACAACTGTAGCATTTTCCTAAGCCTGCACTGAACCTAAATCATTTCAACTTATAAGGGCAGCCCAATTTTCACAATTACTTCTTAAATATTTTAATTTTTAGGATACATTGCCTTTTTTCTTATCAGATCCTTTATACGAGAACCTTGAACAAGGAATTATTTTGTAGTTGCTCCTTCCCTTACTGCAATGAAATGCAAGTGTAACTGAGTTAGGTCTAGAGAAGATTTCGGACGTTCTTGAGACAAGATACAACTTTTAGCCTCCCCCACTAAGTTCTATTTGACACCCCCAAGTTTCTTTGTGATTGAACGTATATCACCAACTCTTGTTATCTCCAAATGAGTTTAAAGTATTCTCTCTTAGGTTAACAGTTCTGCAAACATTCTGGTGAGGAAGGCGGCGTGTGAATGTCTGTGGGAGCTGGAAATATCTTATCCAGTAAGTACAATGTATGCGGTTCGTTTCGATAAACTTTGCAATCAGGTGCAACACTAAAGTTAGGAACGGCATATCGCAGAACCATGTTTTCCGGCTAAACAAGATCAACCCAAGAGAACTAACATTGTTACATTTACATTTTGTAAGGTTAATAGTTAAATTTAAACCTTCACTGATAAGAGCAAGCGTGACCGACTTCACTTAAAGGTATAGTGTGAGAGGCTTCGGTGACGAAATCGCGATGGGTCGATGCCTTCTAGATCCATTCATTCAGCTTTCTTTCTTCCTGCTACTCTTCTTTGTCTTTTTCAACTCGTCTTCTCGTCTTGACTTGTCTTAACAGTTTCGGCCTGGTGTGAGAGCCATCTTCAGTGATAAAGCAGTACAGGGTGTATTCCGACTGCAGCACCGGACATCTGTCTGAATACACGGAAGATTACTTATTTATCCTTATTTCTCGTTCCCAGGGCCTGCTACAAACCAAGTTGGACCATCTTTACGCTAAGTGCGCTGCGGAAGCCAGCCCCATCTTCCAAAGTTACATGGTGATTAATAATCCAGTTTCGTAATCGTAGTTGCCGCTGGTTACAATGACTACAGACTCTTTTACTCAGCATTAGCCTCGACTTGGTGTTGAATATACATAAATAACAATAAAATAACTAACATCAAGACGAGGCTAACGCTGAGAAAATGAGTCTGTAGTCGTTGTAATCAGCGGCAACTACGAATACGAAACTGGACTATTACAATCATTATATTTTAAAATGTTCATTTTTGCGAAAATTACATTCAGTATGAAGACGCCCTCGTTCTACAACTTAACGATGAAGTCAAAGTTGTGCTGAATTTATTTTGTTGCAGTTCCCCTCCCGTATTTCCTTAACAGGGCTTTCATATCTTGTACATGCTCGAAAATTTGCTGATACGAAAACTGAGTTTCATGCTAACTGATTACCTATGAATAGACACTGCTCAGCTACCAATCTTGGTTTTCAAAGATGTAAATGATACATTCGGCCTGCCTTATGGCATGACTATGACTACACTTGACGAATACGTACTGTTCATGTAACTTCAAATCTTTCCTGAACCAAAGTAAGTGTTGTATGGTTTTTTTTCTAACTGTAACTATGATGAATATAACAGGGCAGCAAAAGTGCGCGCTGCTTCCGATCTCAAGCTTTGCCAGATGACTTTTTTTTTAAAAGAGATGGAAGGGAAGGAAGCGTCCTCACCAGGGCCCGGTTGTACGAAGAGTGGATAACTTTATCCAGCGGATAAGTCCCTATTCGGTCGATAAAATTTGCTCGTTATCCAATCAAAATCAAGAACGCACCAATTTTATCCGCTGGATAGAGATTTATCCACTGGAAAAAGTTATCCACTCTTCGTACAACCAGGCCCTGAACTATAGTATTTTTACATTGCCTAAGTGACTAGTAAAACCTCATTTATGGATGCTTAACCTTGCTGTTTTACATACAGATTCTGTTTGTGACCGTTCTGCATCACACCATTGAACATCTTGTAAGGAATGCAGCCGAAGGGTAAGCGGGAGCTACCGTGATGCACTGCTCAGTTAGTGTTGTGTGCCCCCTAAGTAGTATAGGGGGGCACTATAGACCAAATATTGCATGCTGAATGGCTAATTTTCGGGTGATGACGTCACGGGTTGGGGTTGGTCGTGTGAGGTGTAGGGGGAATGGGGTGAGTGTTGGGGGGCCCGAGTGAGTGTAAGGGGGCGGGGTGGGCGTCGGCGTGCGGCGGGGTAAAAGGGTTTTAAAAGGAAGTGTGCGTGATGGAAGGTGGATCATTAACTGGATGTGTGCATGACGACGATACCTTTGACATACTCCAAAACACACACCCACGAGTATAACCCCAACCCCGATCCACTCCCCGCTTTTTATAGACTCACACGCTGTGACGTCATCATCCCCTCCACCAATCCGCACGCCGCCGCCCACCCCGCCCCCTCACACTCACACTCACTCAGGCCCCCCAACACTCACCCCATTCCCCTACACCTAACACGGCCAACCCCAACCCGTGACGTCATCACCGAAAATTAGCCAATCAGCATGCAGTATTTGGTCTATAGTGCCCCCCTATATTACCCCCCTTAATTGATCGTACACTGTAAATGAGTTTGCTGTTAAAAATCGACACGTGTTAATCACCAAATGAACCGTTTCTTTGCACTTGAAGGCCATTGAAACAACGGCACAGAAAACGACTTGGCTGGACTGAAACCTAGACGAACTGGCTCTTTGCAATCGAAGGCTAATGAACTAAACGACTTATTGTAGCCACAAATTAAATGAACCGAGTCATTGTATCCGGCCGCTATCGTGCCAAATGACCCACCCAATGTGGTCGCAAACAAAACCAACCGAGTCAGTTGCTTCGGCGGCCACTGAGCCAAGTAATCGATTTCGATTACAAACTGTATGAACTGAGTCATTTTACTTTGCGGCCATTCAGTTGAGCCAAATCATCGAATTCGATCACAAAATAAACGAACTAAGTCATTGTACTCGGCGGCCACTGAGCCAATTGATCGAATTCAATCACAAAATAAATGAAATGAGTCATTTTACTTGGCGGCCGTTGTGCCAACAGAAAAGACATATCAGTGCTGAGTGTAGTTGTAGTACGTCCACTGAACTGCAGCTGCCGCAAAATCTTAGCACAAAGATTGCTTACTACTGTATCTCGTTTGCCCTGTTTGAAGCAAAAAAAGGTGTCTCGTACGAACCTTGAGATATATTCGAAACCCTGTACAAATTTATACCAAACCGAAATGTCAATCTGCATATGAAAGGTGTCGCTCGAAATTTTAAACCCAGTATCGACAGTTGACAGTCAGCATTCAACACTCCTGTCCCCACCCCTAATCTATCGCTAATATACGTACACTTTTTATTTTAGACTTTCAGACAACTGTGTGAATGATCTACTGACCACTAGAACTGAACCATTCAAGGTATCGGAAGCATTTCTTCTAAAGATGTGCGTAATCGTTTAAGTATTTAAAATAGAAGTATTTTACTGTTTAAAAACAGTATTCGAGTATTAAAACGATTAAACAGTCAAACATTGAAGCAAGCGTTCAGACAATCCCCCTCCTTCAAGTATATGAAACAAGGAAACAAGCAGTTTTTTAAGTCAGTCAGTCTGTCGGTCATCCGGTCGAATTCCACAGCCTGGCCTTATTGGTGGGACAACGGTGATCTGTTCCGTAGGTCATTGGTTTAAATCCCGCCAGTGCCGGAGATTTTCTGTCTTTTCCCGTGCGAGCCCATTTCCTTTTTAGGCCTTTCGCACAGAAGGTATTAAGGCCCTGTTACACTACGCAATTTTCTCAGCAACTTGTCTCGCAATGCCGTTGCGAGACAAGTTGCTGGAG
>JAOBYE010717824.1:0-10731 GCA_025403585.1 Parazoanthus swiftii
GTGGGGAGAGGCTACTGAATTTTTTAACTTTCCGTTTTCCTAATTCTTGTTAGTATAACGCTTTCGCTTCTTTTTATCTTTCTGTTTCTGAAGACGACGGTGGAAAGATTACCAACTGGCTGCATTCCCACACAAAATTATTGTATTCTGTAATTAAATCTATTGTTTTGTAACGTTATCGCTGACGTTGCTTGAGCTCTTTCCCCAGGGATGCTAAGGCGGCAACGTCAGCAAAGGCGTCTATTGGAATTCCATGTTGTGTTTTCTTGAATGTTCTATCATTGCTGCTGCATTCTCTGAGAAGGTGATTGGATATAAAACAGAAAACAACATAGCGTTAAGTAACGGACAATGTAATGTTCTGCTATCCGAGTTCTTTAAAAATGTAGAGCTTAAGATGTGTAAAGACAACGTCGAGTTGATATAGCTTCGTGCGTTTTAATACCCGGTTCATTGTATTGTTCTCTGCTTTTGTAGCGGACGTTGCAGTTGCAATACCATAAAGTTCCTACTTTCTAAAGGTCCCTAAAGTTTGTACCTGAACGTGTTCCTATTTGCTAAAGGTCCCTAAGGTTTACACCTGAACGTGTTCCTATTTGCTAAAGGTCCCTAAGGTTTATACCTGAACGTCGAGCGGCACTTCGTCAATTGGTTCACCGGCCAGGATTCCGATTGACGCACTTGTTTGTTCCACTGTTTCAAGACGGTCAATCTGAATGGTATCCAGAGTCCTCGACATTTTTAGCCTCAGCTGAAACATATAAGGTAATTATCCAACAACTGCTTCAGTAAATGGCTAGTTTAAGGTGTCAGTGCGTTGCTATAAGTTTAAATTGTGCTAAAAACAGTTTGCCGAGCCAATAAACTTCAATAAAGCACTTTAACAAAGCTTTTTTTAAGCCAGATCCAAGAGTGTGTTATCGTTTTACATTTTCTAGTACGTAGTAAACTAGGTGACATGGTCATGGTCAAAATTTTCAGTTTTCAGTTTCAGTTTATTGTTTTGCCTGTGTTTGACCTTTGACATATAAATGCGGATAAACTAAGTCGGTGCATAGACGTGTGGGCATTATGCCAAAAATGTAGCTTGGTAATGTTTTTGTTTCACAGCGTATTGATATTTATAAATTATCGTCTTCTTCAGTTAACTAACGGAAGCTTGTAGTTCGTTTTATGATGTCTGAAAAAAACCATAGATCTAAATAAGTTTCTTGGGAAAAAAATTGTGAACAAAGCTGTTGGGGGGTGGAAACTGAAAATCCCAGTCCCTCGCTTTCCGCGGTTATTGCTCCACTCTCTTTGTTAACCATGTGGATTTAAAGTTCCTTCAGTCTCTTCTCATTTTCTTCAAGTCACGATCCGTAGGCTTCCCCCGAGCGCTCTGCCTTTGGTATTTTTGGTTTTTGAATTTTCTCTTCTTGTATATCCTTAAAACTGTTTGTGACACATTTTCTGCAGTTTGACTTTCGTCAAGTGCATTATTCTGGAGACGAGTATCATTTTTAAGATTTATTGGATTTCTTCATTAGAGTTAACACATTTTCTTGAAGACGTCATCTCGGTCTGCAACCTACAGATATGTCGCTGAAACACTGAGACTAAAGTCATATCAATACCTCTACAAACTCCTTGACGCATACTTACATTTGATCTAATATCCTTCAAGCGCTTAAGTCTCTCTTTCTCTGCCTGAATCTGTTGTTGTATTTGCGACAGTTCCTCTTTGGAGACATCTTTTTCTGACAACTGAAGTATTTTCAGCTGTGCGGTGAGGTTGGCTAAAATGTCCCCCACTTTCAAGGTGCTTGTATCGAGCCATGAGCCGGCTGCGCAAATGAACTGATTGGTGGCCTGGGAATAACCCTCCATTTCAAGCGTTCGCAGCGTTCCGTTGATTTCGGTTTCAGCTGTGAGAAGGCTCAAGAAATCTTGAGTTGACACATCCACATTAACGATCTGGTAAATAATGTGATCATTACAATGGTGAAAATGAGATTAAACAAGACTAATAACATTAGTTGACGACAATGACATCAAATGGCATTGAAAATAAAAACAATAACAACAATAAGTGAATAACAAAGACAATAACAAAACATTAGCATTTACAATGACAGAGGACCAGTTCTCTGGTTTAATCTTCCAACTGAGACTAAACTAGAACTTGACCTATTGTGCTGCCAAAGGAAGCTGCCTTATAGAGCTAAAGTATTTTTCTTCACAGTTTTATCAATATTGATGAATTTCTACTTTTTATACACGGTTCTATAAAGTTATGTGAGATAATTGATGATAATGATGATGATGATTATGAATATCAATAACAACGAAAAAGCAAGCTAACAACAACGATGACGACGACAATTAACACAACAAAGACAACGAAAATGGTGATGACAATGATAATCGTATAATAATTTTGGTGGCAATTGAATAACTTTGACAGTTAAAATGACATTGAAAGGGCCATTACTATGACAATGAATGTAACAATGCAAATTTCAATGACTATGAAATAACAATCAGTTCAATTTAGTAGTTTTTTTCAGGTAGTAGTAAGACAAATCCAATGCTAATATTGTTAGTGTGGAAAATTTAGAAACCCTATATCAACAGAGCGAGAGAGCTGTCAATGTTACAACAAGTGTATTAGAATTCTCAACTAAGAGCCAAACCAATAAGGTCGAAACCAAAAAAAATACAGTTGTTTTCAGTTAAAACGTTTGTACAATAAATTTTTTAGCAATATGTAAGGGTTCTATTTCTGGATTTTTAATATTGTTACTGGGAAAGAAAATAAGACATCAAACAAAATCGTTCATACTGTCTAGCGCAATACATAACCATTGTTGCATAAAGCTCGAATTTATTTTAAGTAGTCATAAACGAACGAGCTACTAAATAATCAACTAGCCCTTTGTTTGACCCCAATTACCAAACGAAGTGTATACGAAGTAGGAACTGTTGGATGTGAAATAAGAGCTAAATACAAACCAGTGTCTTTCCGCAGTTTCGAGCGTAATGTTTGTTTCTCATGTTTCCGACTTTTTACTAGCATTGTAATATATCCAAAGCAAATTGCACACAAAGTGATGAGGATGATGAGGGGAAATTTTGTAGTTGCATCATAACAATTTACATTGGAGCCATAAAGATTTCTGAGATAGACTTACTTCCACACTGAGGGGAAATTTTGAAACAGCGCCATAACGATCAGATACTTCAACTGTTACTTGAAGTTTGTAATTCCAAACAGAACTTCCTACTGGAAACAAAACGTTTGAAATCACGTTCTTTGTAGTGTATTGTAGAAGGTGCTGGATGTCATCCGGCGTAGTTTTGTAGCTAAACTTGTAGAGCATTCGGTCTTGACCGTCATCATCAAGCCACCCATTGCATCTGAGAGTAAAATTGTCTTGTAACACACGACCCGACTTCGGGCTGATAGAACAGTTCCCGCCATACGGTCCTCTGTTTGTAACCATCTGCAACTCGGCAAAAGCCCGAGGCATACCGGGCAGTGTTCCAGTAATACGGGCTTTATATTTTCTGCCGCCTTCTAAGACGTTCGGTTTGATGACAAGAAACCTTGGGAGTTTTAAGAACATTTAAAGTTTCAATGTTCTATTTACAAATGTCTTTTCTACGAATAACAATACAATTCATAAAACAAAGGCTTTGAAACTTGATTTTTTTTTGCTTCATCTATGAGTTATCCCTCCTGGTCCGTACTAGTTAGCCACTCTAAGAAAAGGGATTTTTCTAGGCCCACAGCCTTCTTCGGGCCCCGCATTCCCTCCTGTTTCCTAGATATTCATATTGCCATCAAAACACTAGTATTTGTACAAACTGAGAATTATTCCTTAGTCCGGTAAAGCGAAGAAGGTGTTTGAGTCGATTTTATATGGATTTTTATGGGAATAACTGTCGCGTTGTTGCTGCCTTGTCTTGTAGAGGGGAAAGGCCAAACAAAAATCATCTCCAAATAGTCACACATGGCCCCAAAAAGTACAAGGAAGACACGTGGAATCAACAACTTACGTAAAGATTAGCTTAATTTGTATCATTTTTGCACCATAAAGTAACGATTTCAGGAACACGATATTTATTTCCACTTGGTTTCATCATTCAGTAATAGCTATCCTCCAAACGTTTTCTTGAACTCACCGCACAGATAAGGACTCATTCATGTAATCATTTGCATTCTATGAAAAATACATTTTGGATTTTACCTTCCAGTCAGGACTGACTGCGTGTAATCGCCTATGTTTGGGAGCATGTTCCACTCATTGGTGCTGTTAATGTTTTGTTTGAACAACTTCCACTCGTAGCGAATATGATCGTGATC
Organism: Parazoanthus swiftii; assembly: GCA_025403585.1. Lineage (NCBI taxonomy): Eukaryota > Metazoa > Cnidaria > Anthozoa > Zoantharia > Parazoanthidae > Parazoanthus > Parazoanthus swiftii. Next base: position 4,349 of record JAOBYE010717824.1, read on the forward strand.
ACTTGCATTACAAGTAACACATTTAGCTTCAATAGTTGTCTTGTCAGACGGGTTCATCCTTTCTTGTTCATTGTTATGACGCCTAGGAATAAATACGTTCATTTGGTTTCTAGATATTATGCAGACAAAAAATGGTAAAGTTGAGCAAAGGCAGACAATTGAGGCAAATGGATAAATCTTGAAGAATCAAAAGTTGGCAGTGTAAAATAGCTGAATTCATCCATAGATACTGTCATAAACAAACACACTAAGATCCAGCACAAACATGCACACACTGGTATCTCTATAGTTCGATCCAACTATTTTCTTGCTGATATCTACATGTCTTTTGCTATTCAACGCTTCCTCTCTCTTGCACAAATACGATCACCAAAACAATTACAGGTATAATCACAAGCACAAGCAACACAAACACAAGCATAAACACTCTTAAACACGAACTAATAAAAGAATGAAGAGATGCTTACACGAGTGCCATCTGGAGTGGTAAATAATCCACAATATAAATTGTGACGTCATGTGTTGAAATGCGTGTGTCCTTGCCTACATACAATTTAAACTCGAATGTCTCATTGATTTTGAGTATGCCTGATCGAATAGTCAGCACTTTTCCTGTAAAAGCAAGCCGACCTGGTATCTGCTTCGCAAGGTCTCCATTCGCAGTTAATTTAGACAAGTTGCCTTGTGGGAATGTAAAATTCTGGCCTTTCTTCCTAAAGAGCCAGCTACAATTTAAAGCATTTGATGCGTTTTTGTCGTCCTCATCTGGATCGTAAGAAATTGAAGCGTCGAGAACTGTGTCCCGAACAAACGACTGCTGCCAGGCGTTGCCACCGTAAACTGTGGCACGGAGTGGTTTCGGGACAACAGCGATATAAGAACAGGCAATCTTAGACACATAAGGATAACCTATAACGCTAACATTTAAACATGCTTTGTATTGGCCGTAGTCAAGAGACTGTGCGGGAATAACCATGTTTGGCTTGTTAATTTCTGCACCATTGCCCGGGTAATAATATGTCCCATTATCTTGAGCATCAGCGACTTTCAATATTTGCCAATAGAAGAGAGTAGACCGAGATGCGAAGCAATTTACTGTGCACTTTGAGCTGATTACAATATCTTCTGACTTGAAAAATGGTGTTTGTTCGTCAAACTTGGTACTTGTATCTGGTAGCCGTACGATTGGATAACGGCATGGCAGTGTTACCATTGGCACGATATCCCGAAAGTACAGTCTGGAGACAATGTTGGAAGCAATCATTTGGACGTGATAAGTCAACAAATGCAGATATCGGAAAGTGAAATTCATCTCCTTGCCATTCAAGTTAAAGATATCAAAAGTATGGTAATCTGTAATGTTGAATTCTGGCTGGCACGTTGTATTAGCCGTGCTCTTGTAAAGGATGTAGGTCTTGTTGCCGAGCTCAAAAAGATAACACGATTCCGTACCAATTTGATCAATATGTCCATGGAAAGTGGTAAGTTGAGTAATAACTGTTGGTCCATCATTCATAAAAGTCATATTAATACAACTCTTCATTAGCTTTACGTGCGTGACGACAACCTGACGGCTGACAGAGTTCTCAGCAGTTAAAGTGACTGTGTGGTTTTTCTCTTCCTTATAGAGATACAGTATTGACATACTGCGTGACACAAGCGTTCCAGCACCATCGCCAAAGTTCCACGTGTATGTCACGTTTGTTCCATCAGTGTGATTCGCTGTGTGATTTACGCTGTATTCGTAAGGAAAGGTGTCAGAGTTTGAACCGCGCCCTGGACTACCTACTCCTGCAGCTCCACCCGTATGAAAGGTCAACGCTTTTAAGTTCTTGATAGTTCTCTGCACATCTGCCAATCCAAGAAGGGTCAGTGAACTGATATCGTTTCGTATAGTAACATTTACTGTTACCATACCAGGGTTGGCGTATGTATGCGAATGAGTTCGATTGTTCGTCTTCCCAAACGGCAGTTCGGTGTCGGTGAGTTGGTCACCATGATCAAAGTCAAAGGTTGCATTCGTCGGCGGATGGGTGCCGGGCTGGACTGATAACCACCAAGTGACAGTGCCTGGAGGAAGAATCTGCGGACTGTTTGAGAGGAGGGTGACATTTCTGATGGGGTATTGAACGAACACGTATTTATCAACTGCGCAACTGCTGATAACGTTCACAGCTGTAATGATGACTTGGTATACGCCATGATCTTTCCAGGAATGGCTCATGACTGCACCCGCCTGTGGCAACTTTCGAGGAAAACTTACTGTGGATGTGCTATTATCTGCAAAGTCATAAAGCAAAGTCACATTGCTCCCTTTGGAGAGCATCACTTGGACATTACTCGGCATACCAACTTGTATGAACTTGTCATTGATAATTGTCAAGTTAGAGACTGGTTCTTCAATTTGAACTATAAAAACCGTAATCTGCTTGGGAGTTACAAGATTCCCGTATGCAACTTCAATCTTTAGCTCTCCCTGGTCTGAAAAATGATTTTTTCTAATAGTCGCTGTCCAGATACAACAAGGCGGGTCAATCTTTCCAGCAGCAATCACTATTGAGTCCCCAATCCCCGAATCAAGGTTTATCCACGTAATATTGAATGTTATATTGGTTCCCGCTGAAACCCTAAAAGGCATAATCAAATCTTCCAACACGGAATGTGCCATGGGGATTCCTAGGGTGAGATTTGTTATTGGTTCTTGAACAGTTACTGATGTGGATGCTGTGGTGTTATAAAGCCTGTTAGAACAGTTAACATTTACAATAAAATTCCCGATAAATGTATAAGTGTGAGTCAAGGTTCCACCTGATGTTGAGTAATTCTGTCGTGCAGTCACTCCGTCTCCAAAATTCCAATCGCAGTTAAAATCCGTGCCAGTGATTTTTGTGAGACTTAACTCAGCTGGATGGCTGAAATTTGTCGGATGGGAAGATATCTCAAACCCAACTAAAGGCTCAACAGGTTTATGTACCTGTATCAACAAACTTGCATTCTCACTACTAACGTTATTAATGACAGTGATGTTAACTAAATAGATCTGCCAGACGCTATAAGCATGTTGCGCAATAAGTGTTTGCAGATAGTCCACTTGACCATCGCCGTAATCAATCAAGAGCTTGGGATAGCTTCCCTGTGTTACGTTACTTTTAAAGGTGATGCTTTCGTTCACCTCGATGTCGCGAGCGGCGTGGATGACGTCAGTGGTGAGACCTAGTATTTTATATTCCACTATGGCAAGACCATATAAGGTAAAAATGCTCACTCTGTTGAATAGTAACACAGTAACATTGTAGATTCCCTCGCTCTTATACGTATGATTGTTGCTCCCTACCAGCACTGCTCCGTCGATGTTGAACGTCACATTGTATGTGGAGAATGCCTCACCGTCACCAAATGTGACGTTAGCCATTACCTCTGACCCTCCTTGAGCATACCAGTTGATTACTGTCATCTCTCCCACAACAGAAGGAGCAATAGGGTGCAATCCCGCCGCCTGTATAGCGTTCTGAATCTGTAAAGTGCAAATCAAAGAAACCGTCCCCAAATCATTTTTAACTAGCAGCATGATCGTTTCTTCGCCCTCCTTAGTATAAGTGTGATTAAACAGTTGAGGCTCATCGGCTCTGGTGACAAATCGCTCTTGATTTGTGCCATTTGCAAAAGTGATATTGTATGTGATATTATAGCCAGAGTGGGGTGGGATGGTGACGCAGAGTGTCCGGTTTGTATCAAAGGCCTCAGGTACATCCCATGTAATGTTTTGAATCCTTTCCGTTGCAACCACGGAGTACATGTAATTGGAGGTGCTTACTTCATTACTGATGGTTAGTTGCCGTTCCCAGAATCCAACAGTGTAGTTCGTTGTCTGAAGATATTTGGTCGGGTTAGTGTAGTAAGCATTTACAGCAAAGAGATAACTAAGTGATTCGATGTTACTGTTACCAGCTGTTTTAATTTTGTCTCCATATGCAAATGTCTTCCTTTTATACCTATAGGATTGTGTTGAAGAGGGAACTGAAAGCAACCCGGCACCAATAGTTGCCGGAATTCCAAATGCAACAATGTCACCAGCACGAACATCTGGGAACGTTAAACTTGCGTTGTTTTCAGATGCGTAGATAACATGCACACCGGAAGTGATGTAGGCAAGGGCATCGTGAATAACTTCATAATCATCGCTTAAGCTCACATTAGCGATTTCCGTTTGGACATCCGGGCATAACAGATTACTTGTAGCACAAGTGCTCGGTGATGTACAGTACACTCCTGGATTTGGGCAGCCTCGACTTGCATTGTACTGAGGACAGGGGGGAGCAGCGGTCGTGCAGCTACCTTTTTTGAAACAATAGCTCTCTTCTTGCGCTGCTATACATACAGGACGCCAAATCTGAGACGAAGAGAATTGAGATATCAACTTCTACAACAGGTGTCATTCAGATATCTACCGATTTTACCTTTATCTTAAACTTCGATTTGTCTCACCTTTTAATATTATCATATCTTAGCTTATCACATCTTTTCCCATCTTATCTAATTGCATCATATCTTCTTATCTTATTTACTTCACCATTTCATTTGTTTGAATTCGATTCCTTGCAATTTTGGTCGATTCGAAATTTATTCAAATAATATCGCTTAACATTCCATTGCCTGCTGGCTGTCTTGATTTTTGGCGACTGCTTTTTTCTAGCAACATATCGAAGAGCTAGTCTTTCCCTCCCATTTTCGCTCCTCTTTGTTTTCTCGCTCTCCATCCTCTCTTTCACACGTGCGTCTAATATGGCGCCAGGATGAAGCAAATTAGTGCAACTCCCACGCTGGCAACATATTCCATAATAATCCCAGTTGAACACACATTTTATTTAATTGTATTGTTTTATGTTTCTGAAAGTCGGTGAAAAAACCATTTTGTCACGGAAAAGTTTTTTTCCCATATCTCCCATACGCAGAGCGCGATAGGCTGCGTGAAAGAAAGTAGCGGGTTTTCTGGCAGGTCAACACATTGCGGGCTGGCTCAAGAAAAGAACCGTTATATAAACTGTATTCGTAGAAAGCGAAGCTATAAAATTTTGAAAATGATAGTGAATTAAACAGTAGAGAGTGTAGATGATGATAAAGACATTCATCCAGTCTTAAAAAGACATGTGGCAACGAGTGGTTTGTAATAATTGCGCTGTTTGCTACACACGCAAGAATCAAAAAGTGATGTTATGCACTTGGAAGTGAACTTATAAGTAACCAGGCCCGTAGGCAGGGGGGGGTGCGCTGGGCGGACCAAAAAAGGTTCGCATTTGGAGGCTTTGCAAGACGATGAAAATGCCCGAACAGGTTTATCGTAACAGTTGGTGCTACCGTAAATCGAACGACAAAAAAAAGGCCATGAATTATAAATGTGGTTTTTAAGAGAATTTGCACCCCCCCCCCGAAAAAAATTCTACCTACGGGCGTGGTAACAAACTCAAAATGGCAGCCGATACAAAAGTTGTATCAGCTAAAGATTGAAAATGAAGTGAAAAGAAATCTGCCTCGAAAATGAAGTGTTCGGCTTTCCTTGATTAAAATTTTAGTAAGTCTATCTCTCTACGAAAAAATGTTACTTAATATAGAAGATAAAGAAATAGAAAGTTTACTATAACCGCAATCCCTCGTTCAGGTAGTGGAACTTAAGATGGCTCGAAACACTTTTGCAGTTTTCAACACTACTGAACTTTATGAAAGACCTACTCATTTGTAGAGATGGAATACTCCTAACTGTTGATAGCTGATCCTACTATAAACTTTAACCTTATCAACTCTTGCTCTCCCACGGAAATTTGTGTTACCATGGCAACTTGGCAAGGTCTCAAAACACCTTATTTTTAACATTTGAGTGCACTTTACACAAAAATTAGTCGGTGAACTTTCTTTTCAATTTCACAAAAATTGTTTGCTCATCAAAGAGGACATTTGAGGAAATTTAAAAAAAAATTGTCAAGAGGTTTTGGCGCCACCTTAATATTTGAAAAAATTAAGGTGGTGCCGAAACCTCTTGACAGAATTTTTTTTTAAATTTCCCTAATGGCGCACTTTGATGTGCAAACAAATTTGATGAAATAAAAAAGGAAGTTCACCGACTAAGTTTTGTGTAAAATGCAAACAAATGTTAAAAATAGGGTGTGTTTGAGGCCCTGACAAGTTGCCATGGAGACAGAATTTCCAGTGGTAGTACAAGGGTTGATTAGCTAAAACTTTGTTGTAACACCAGCTAACAAAAACTGGTGCGAATCCATAATGATACTTGAGAAAACTTTTCATAAAATTAAGTGGCACAACAAAATGGAAAATAGGTGGGAGCCACCTTAAACACAAGTTAGTTACATAATTAGTGGAGGGGAGGGGAC
>JAOBYE010717846.1:0-10730 GCA_025403585.1 Parazoanthus swiftii
CGAGTACACATATCCGGGCGAAAGCAAGAACAAGATATCGGTATCCGTTTCGCAGACTGTGTATACCGGAGGTTTACTGACTGGCTGCAACGCAGGCTAAATTTTAACCAATTTCTGTTTTTTCGCCATTCCTTTGGCGTTGTAGCTTGGACAACCTGTGGTTTCTGACCGTGCGCTATTCAGTTTTTCCTGGCTTGTTTGCTTTCTGCCAACTCTGGTTGTGCAGAGAAAAAGATGGGTACCAAACCACTTGAATGTGGAGTGTAAATTATCTATCTGTAACTGTATATAGCAGAAGAAATATTTTGACTATAAACATTTAATAGTTCTAATTCACCCAAAAAGGAAAATTCACCATACACCGTCGGTCATGCTGATACTATCAGCCGCGTCAGAAATCAAATTCCGTTTCTTCCGTCAAAATATATTTTCATGTAAGCGACGTGGTATTGCTGGTTTTCATTCAATCCCCGGCGATTCAAATTACAAAGGGCATGGTGGCCATGCTTGTGCCACTAACAAAAGAAACGAATTACAACTCCATTGTATAAGGGCACAAACATGGCGGCGAATCTGATGTCACATGGAAACCAAGAATAGCTGGCCTCCCCGCAAACTAATATTCACCTTCACTGGGAGAAGTGAATAAAACTTCTGCGAGGAGGCTATTATTGTACAAATGTTTTTAATTTAGAAAAGATTTGAACATGTCAAGAATAAAAGTGTTTATAAATTCAAAACATTAAAACAAAACAGTATAATTTGCAACATGTCCTGCTGTTTAAGCAAGCTCTTGGCTTTGTACTGACTACTGTGCAACATAGCGGTTTACGCCCCATTAGCAATGAACAAAAACTTTGAGTCGTGGCTGGTAAAGCAGAAATACAGGAAATGTATGAAAATTTGGAAACCGACCTCGACTTGAAGCTATCCGTTCATGGCTACTGGCGCGCATTACGCATACGGTCTATGGAGCGACTACAAAGACCAAAAAGTGACATGATGCTTTCATTAGTGTATTTATATGAAAAACTGGTCATTCTAGCCGAAACGTTTGGTGAAAATTTCAGCAAGTTCAAAGACTGACTTCATATGCATCGTGCTGACTGTTGTTTCAGTCCAAAGAAATAAAACTGGGAAGAAAAGTCAATATTTGTGATTGTTTTTGTTAGTCGAGCCCCTTTTCCGTCTGACAAAGTTTACATTAATTTTATTGTAATACATATCTATTGAGCAAATACAATGATGTAAACAAAGATTGGCTCTTTTAAAACTCACGAACACTCAATCGAACACAGCAAAACCAACCGCAATCAACTGGAAAACTTTATTGAGAGTTCTAATGCCCGTCCATATTGGGCATATGCATTGATGTAAATAAAGATGGTACTATCGTTATAATTACTCACAGTTCAGTCAAACGTACAAATATATGAACAGTGAAGCCAGGGGTGGATTTAGATATTTTTCTGACTAGTGCCAATCTCGACCCATACTAAGCTCAGGCTCATTATTTTACTATAAATCGTTTTTTATCTCTCTTATAGGAAATTTTGACTAGTGTCATAGCACTAGTGGCACTAGTCTGGATCCACCCCTGGAAGCCACTCATAATCGACTCACAAAGTTTACATTCGTTGAGTATTCTAATTACTGTCAATACTGAGCACATGCACTGACGTTAACAAAGCGCTTCTCAGTGCTCATGGCTCAAATTTCAACTTCAAAGCCACTCGGTACTCGCAATCGACTACTGCCCTCGCGCGCTCCTTTCTTTCTTTTAGATTTGAATGTTGAATGTGAGTATTACCTCCGGTACTCATGGGACAATTGAGTACAAAGTAATTATGTGTACCTAGCTTGGGGCTCTGTATATTCGACTTACGAGTTTAAACGACTGAACTAGCGACTGAGTGCTGTGTTGTTAATATATTTGTCTTTTGTGTCTACACTCCTAGTGCCTTTGGATGAGGAACTTTGATAAAAAAAAGCTGGCCCTTGGGTGGAGAAATTGATAAAAATATTTCTCAAAATGTCAATCCCCAGGGGTATGCCTGATAATCCCTCCCCCTCCCCCCCTGGGGCAAACCACTGACTGATGCACAAAGCCCTTTTGGCAGATCCCCTTGAGACTTCATTTTTTTCACTCAGTGTTTGGACAGGTGATATATTGATGTACATTATATCTCAAATTATGCTTGGCTGAGTGGTGCGCAGGCAGAATGCTGACTCTGCCATCAACTAAAATTAACACAAAGAGCCATCAGATGGTTTCTTGTTCAGATACTGGCATTGCTGGTGCTGCTTTTACTACTGCTGTAGTCACTCAATATCCTTCATCCCATTCTGCTTCCTGCAGTGAATGGGGTAAGTGATACTGCTGATATTTCTTTGACCTACCCAATGAATACAAAGTACATGGCAAACTCACTGAGCATTTTTTTTTTCATTGGCAACACAAACTGTACCCTAAAGGCTATATAGAAACCAGTTATTATCAATTTGTTTCATTGGTTTCAGGATTTTCAGAAGGATCAACTTGTGCCTTTTGATTTTCTGGATCTGTATCAATATTGCTCACATCAAGCGACTCGTTATCCTCTCTGACAACACTCTTTGCAGCTTCTTCTGCTTTTTCAGATGTTTCTAATGATGTAGAAAAATCATCTTTAGCACTGCTGCACTCACAAGAAAAATTGGCAGTTTCAACACACATGTAAAAGCCATCTTCAGCCTTCTTGTGAACCATTGAACATAAATGAACAGCACAGGCATTTTCCACTCCAAAATGTTTGTCAATGTATTCTAAATAACTTTCTTTGGGGATTTTCTTTATCCCTTTCTTTCTTAGTTTTGGATTTCTTGATAACTTCATAACTGTAAGATGTGGCTGGAACTCTCGGTCATCTGTTGAGTAAATTCCTGCATTAGCAAATCTTTCTCTAACAGCCACAGCAACAGACTTTAACAAGTCAACCTGATCTTGGCCAGCAACCTTCGAATAGAGAACTTCATTCCTAAAATGATCAAGACCAGTGAAATTCATGGTGACTTGCTTCTCGCAAAGCAATGTCATCATATCATTCTTACACTCATGTAGGACGGATTGTGCTTTTTTAATTTCATCTTCATTTTCCAAATACATCACCATTAATGTCAAGTGTAAGGTCCCAAGTGGAATTAATGCGAGTTTGAGTTTCATATCGTGTTCCACAATTGCATCCTGTACAGTTCTCAGAGAAGCATGAATTTCTGGGTTTGACACTCGTACAGCAACAAAGTAGTTTGGCGATGGCTTCCTTGGTTTCTTTTGTCTTTGCTTTGCCTTTTTGTCATTTTCTTTGGTCTCACCAGCTTCATCTTCACTTTCAAGTGACTCGCTTAATTTTCTTTTCAAACGTTTCCTTTCTTTCCTGCTCAGTTTTTTGGCACTTTTTCTCTTGCTTTTCCATTTTTCTGCATCCTGAGCTTGGATTGTTTCATCAAAAAGTTTTGCCAGACCCAGAGTGCTAGCATCTGATGGACTGTCTTCCTCAAATAGCATCTCTGTTCCTAGAGAACTTGAGTCTGACTGATTGCCACATGAAGCTGCTTTTGTGAGATTTTCACAACTTGAACTGCTCTCCATTATCAAGTCTTTTCCTGGATGGCTGGACACTATTGTCTCTGTACTAGGTTCCTTCGACTGTCCCTGGATACAAGTAAAAACCTGTGACTTTGCATCAGCCTCCAAATTAGTATCTTTGTTGCCATTGCTTTGTGTAGTTGCATCCACTCCAGATGCACCAACACTTACTGGCAATACAGGATGAACGGTTAGGTTAGCTGGTGCCATATTGTTTTGAATTTTTGCCAAATTGGCTGTATTCTGCAATACAGAGTCCTCTTGCCCCTTGGAAACTTGTATTTTGTTTTCTTCCATCTTACCCTGTTGGTTAAATGAAAAACATTACTTGTCTCAAAATATCAACTGAAGGTGCTATTTTATGATTTTACTAAAAAACTGTATTCAGATGTCATTTTAAAAAGGCAGCCCAAGCTTTGACTTAATCAATGAGAGACACTTATAAGACTTCGTATCAAAAGTAGAGATTTATATGACCTTATAGAGGAAAAAATCATATTTGTTCATGTAACCACAAAATAAAATGGTTGAAATGACACAAATAAGAATCTATCACTTCAGTGTACCTTAACATAGTTTAGGGGTCATTTGAGGATGATTTGGGTAAACTTAAAGGTTTGGGAGTTCCTCCATCAGTCCATGGTATCAAACTATGTACACTGAGGCGACAACTGTGGTATCAAAAAAATATGTATCTCTTTGTGTCATTTCAACTAATCCATTCTGCAGTCACACAGTTGATGCTTTTCTATACAGAGCCTTATAATACTGTACTTTCCACACGTTTCCATATTAAGTCTCAATAGGTATGTTTTGAGTTTTCCTGCATACACTGTACATCACAGGGGAAGGTTCACTGAATCCCCCCCCCCCCCAAGACTTGTCAAATAATCCTATCTTTGTCTTGGCTTAAATCCTATCCCTTCTACTTACAGTGAATTTGACCGATGACAGAAATTTTGTTCTTGGTGCTACATCGGGAATGAATCCATTCTTTGTATAGCGAACGTTGTCCAATCCTGCTGACAGGCTCCATTGATCATGGCGACCAACGGTCAGTTCAGTGGAGGCAATAGATCGGGAAGTGATTTGCAAAGTCCTTATAAGCTGAATACGTTTACATTCTCTAGAAATACGCACAGATACCACAAGTATGACTGAAGCCTTGTAAACACGACAATAAATCGGATTCATTCAAAGTAGAACAGTCTTGAAACTGCAAACACTTTCGTTTCGTCTTCAATGAAAATGTTTATACACGTGACTTGCAACATAGACAATGGTGGTCAGCGGCGCTTCGCTTCAGAAACAAAAAACAAAATGGCGGACGAAAGAGTTGAAGTGGACGTTTCTGTGAGAGAGGTAAGTTGAAAGAGAAGCTGTCTTTCTTATCTAGATCAACCACTGGAATGAAGATATTTTGTTTAAGACAATCACGGTTTTCTGCGTATAATTCGAAGACTGGCTCGCCCGGTGATCTTAATCAAAGTGACTCGAAAGCTGGGAAGGCACCAGCTGATGAGTCATCGCTGATATCAATAACCGAAAAATAGTCTTGGACTAAATTGATTTGTGCAGGATTATGTCAACCCACCTCCCCCACGCTCCAGTACAACACTGTCCCAAAGTAAGAACAACAAAAGCAAAACAAATCATCATGGGCAATAATATATAATAATTATATGTAGATTATAGTTTCTAAGTTTGTTGGAGATCGCTGGTTGTCAACGCGTTTATGTATCTGTGGCTGATACAATTATATGGCAATCAATAGAATAAAAAATTATATGGATTGATACTGATAATCAATATAAACAATCGATAACATGATCTTTTCTGAATGTTGATTGTGAAGGTCATTTGGCAGTGGATTTAGATTATCTGGTTAGCATCAATGCTGCACGTGATTTGAGAGCCACATAGAAAAACTATATTCATAGTTTAAGAATATTAGTAGAGTACCTTAAACACTGACTTTGGCAGCTAGCAATATTTTTATGAAAAATATTCGCATCAGTCTAGTCAGTCACTTTGGTCAGCTATCAACAGACTACAGTAGGCTTGTAGAATAGGTTTAGTACCAAATGAGTGGAATTCTCTTATACCCAGTTCATGACCTTAGGTAACAAAATAAGACCACATTTTCTGGTCTGTATTAATTACAAATGATCCAAGTCTCTTTCCAAGAGATCTCTGCTCACAGGTATAGGCTCATTGATGAAAGAAGAAAAGTTCATCAAGGTTCCTAAGTCATTTCTGTTTTTCTAAATAGAGAGTGCTTCACCACATAAAGAGTTCTGAAAATGCGGTTGTTGGTTATTTGTATGGTGAAGTGTCAGAGAAGACAGCACAGATCATAGGTTGTGCAGCTTGCAGGAAATTTACACCCTCAAAAGCTGCTGGTTATCCAAGTGTCCCAGACTGGAATGCAGAGTTCGACAAGTTGTGTTCCTTTATTCCAACTGGTGGGTAAGCACAGATGTAAAGGGGTGTAGTGCCAGGGGGTACTCCCATATAGAATATAATTATAATAATGTAAATTCTTATTCTTATTAACTGTTTTTGCCATTTTAATTTTTTAATTATTAGATTTTCAGGGACCCTCTGACAACAGCTTTGAAAGACTGACTAGGCTGTCTTGTTGTAATGATGGACAGTTTATCTATTCTAACCCCAAATACATGTATGTACATATATTTGAGCTTTAAAGAAAATAGCTATATAATAAAACCAAGAAATATGAGAAGCCTGGCCTTATTGGTGGTAATAAAAGAAATCATTTAAACAAAGATCTGATACAGTGCTGCAAGACTTGCTTATAACAATGTTACAGTAGTAACTCGATATTATTAATAGTAATTTATAGTTAGTATATCATCACATGACTCACATGACTATACATGTTGTGTATGTGAACTGCACTCGTCTGATAGAATATATGATTGGAACAATCAAGGCTTGTCTCTATTTTCAGTGGTTTATTTATTAGTTAGTACTTAGATTACTACATTGGCGACAAGGATGGGATTTATTAGTTACTACTTAGATTGCTATAAATGATATTAAGTTTGATTCCCTTGTTTCCTTCCTTGTATATCAGCATACCGGTATCATTTATAAATAAATGTGCATAATGATCGATTAATAAATTTATACAATTTGTTTTCATTCAAGGAATTAACCTGTGTGGAATTTACTACTCATCAACAAAACTTGTGTCACCTGCTGTACAGAGTTTACAAAATATTTTTGATGGGTTGGATAGTAAGGTACAGTTACTTGTTAGCTATATAACTTGCAGTGGTATACAGCTATTTCAGAAAACAGGGTGTAAATTAAAGTCTTGTCTGGTCTACAAATTTTTGATTTTTGCTTAATTGGAAGATAAGAATGTTTTGACGAAGTATTGTTTTAATTTCTTATTTGAGGTAGGTCTGTAAGCTGCTTAATTTTTGGCCTATAAATCTGAAATTCTGTTATCATTTGGCAGTACTAGTGTATTTCTAAAGGCATGTTGCACTATTAGGTAATCTGTACAGAATAGTGTAACACTGGTTTTCTTTGTTGGCGATAGATAATGTACTGTCGTTCCCAGCCAGTTCTACATGTATGTACAGTCAGTCTTTACTCCAAAGGATAATGACTGCTGTTGTACCTTGCTTCCAAGAGACAGTGCCATTCGTTCCCATATATACTTCAGTTTACTCTTTCAACTCCAAACACTACATATTTATGTGGCTAAACTCTCTTAACATGTCTTCATTTGTATTTTAAATGGGAGAATAATTATGTAATTTATCTTTTAGTAGTGAGATTGTTAATTGTGATCAGCTCCTTAAATCTCAGAACAAATGTTCAGCTTGTTTTGTAGTGATACATGTATGAGGGTCGGAAAGGGGTTTTCCCGTGACTCGTGAATAATGATTTTTTAATTGCCATGAATCATGAATGGAGGAAAACAATTCCAGTGAACTGTGAATGAAATTTCTGTCGTTACTTGTGAAATAAGCGTTTTGTTTCTCGAGAATTGTGAAAATTGTCTATTTTTATTAATTTTCAGGAACAAAAGAATTGGGACATATAATGCGAAATAAATATTAAATCTAATTTTCAAATTGACTTAATTCATTGGTGGATCCATCAGAGACTGACTCATAGCACTATATGTGATGCAAAATGCAGCTGCTGACAATCTAAAATACACTATTAATATCAGGTCTATATTAGTCATGATTTGTGAAATGCTTATTTTAATTCCAGTGAACCGTGAATTTTGATTTTTAATTCTTGTGAACTGTGCACAGGATCCCCCTTTCCGACCCTCTGATATTGTGAGGAGAAGTTTATTTAGTTGTTGATAGATTGGTTGAAGCTATAGATGGCAAGATCACAATCTGAGTCGTAAGAGTTATATTAGAAATTACAGTTAATAAGAGAGTTGGAGTTAATTATATAATTAAATTATAGAGAATGTTTGGCAGAAGATTTGAGTGAGCAAGCATGCAATTCATACTGTAACATAGTTCTAAAAAGACCCTGGTATGAAAAGTATTGCACACTTTAATAGGCATGCAAGTAGGTAAGTCTGAAGGACTGTGTTGTTTGTTTTTCTTTGGACTTGTGGGAATCTTCAATAGCCCATTTCCGAATTACGCTCCACTGCTCACATACAAAATCTTGAAGTTGAGGCTAAATTTCTCACTTTCCATGCATTTGTTGTATTTTTTGGCACCTAGCCTCGACTTCAAGGTTTTGTTTGTGAGCAGTGGAGCGTAATTTGGAACTGGGCTATTCCTAGTGGAGTTATCTGACTGTGTTGAAAGATGTGATTCATTACAGCAGTGTATACATAGTCTCCTAAAGAGAAAAACATATATGAAATCAGTATGAATAATTTAGGTGTTCAAATTCATGTAATATTACTTGTTTAAGACTATTTCGGTCTGTTTTTATATCTATAGGAGGGCAAAAATAATTCATTCATTGTGTGGCAAATTGATGCTAGAGGAGATGAACCTGAAAGCTGTTATCTGTACAACAGATGCCAAGGAAGTGTCACTACATGTAACATCAATACTAGTAATATCAAGTCTGCTTTCATGGATGACAGGATAACATTCAGAATCAAAGCAACATTCCCTTTATCCATTGATTACAAAGAACAGGAAGGTAAAACTGACTGTGGAAATGGCACTGATTGTTGAAGGGAAAGGCACTCATGTTTAAGTTTTTGTTGATAAGTTAACAAAATGCCAAAGAGCCAAACCTTTGCAGTTGATATAGTCTTGACCAAGAATGACAGATGAAGTGTTTAATTTGTAGTTTTAGATGCATTTGCAGCAGTTTCAGAAAATCTACATTTTGACCATTTTCCTTGGGAAATATTCCCTGAACTCCCTGCTAAACCTCATGATTTCTTACACTTGTTTCAACCCCCTACCTTCAAAGCTTCAGCACAGGTCATGTGTGTACTGTAGAGAGATGTGTCATAATTGTTATGCAGGGTTGCAAATTTAGCTCAGAAAAACTAAATGGTATATGATTATTGTGGACCCAACAAAACAACAATAACAACTAACAAAATGGAGCCTAAAAAGAAATTGTCTTCAGCTGAAGCATTGGAGTTGCTAATTAAAACTGGATGCCACTGTCATCAAGACATCTTACTCATAGAGTTAAGTTAGTACAGAATGCAATAAAGGGTGACATTCCAGAACACTTGAACTGCCTTAGGCAAATCACTGGGCACCACTGGGAATTGAGAAACAACTAGTATATTCCCCGGCTGGAACAACGAAAAACAGAATGCCTTACTACAATGTACTACAAGGCCATTTTAGAATGGAACTTGCTTCCAAAGCAGCTCAGGGCTCCAGTGCCAAAGACAATTTTTAGTTACTTTTTATACAAATATTTAGTAGAAATTTAGTTTTAATTTATTAGCTGCTCATTTTAACTTTTGATAGATTTTTAGCATTTATAGATGGATTAGATAGATAGATTATTTAGTTTTAGTTTTAGATCATGTTTTAGCTCTTTATTTTTATA
Organism: Parazoanthus swiftii; assembly: GCA_025403585.1. Taxonomy (NCBI): domain Eukaryota; kingdom Metazoa; phylum Cnidaria; class Anthozoa; order Zoantharia; family Parazoanthidae; genus Parazoanthus; species Parazoanthus swiftii. Next base: position 9,674 of record JAOBYE010717846.1, read on the forward strand.
TTTTATTTGAGGACCTCCTTGAAAACCACTCTCTGAGTGACAGGAACCTTCCTCAGTAAAGATTTTATATTATTATTATTAAATATTATTAACACCATTTGTGAGGTTTTATTAAGTTATAGTCATGGTACTACTGGCCTGATTTAGTGTCTGTACTTACTTGAGTTCCAGAATTCAATGACATCCTTTTTTGTCTGTTATTAATTTGCTTAGTATATACAATCATGTATATTGAACAGATATAAATTTTACTTAGATACACGTAGAATGCAAAGTAGAAGCTCTTATAGTTGTATGTTTATGTTTGATTGCTGCTGATTGTCTGTAAACATGATTTGTTGATTTTGGTCTTCCCTACTTTTTCCTTTTCAGGAGCTGTGATAGCTAAAAAGCTTGAAAATTTATGTGATAATGTACGTTCCTTGTCAACTGCATTTTATATCAAAGACTGTAACATGCTGTTGAGAAGTGGAGCTGGAACTGATGACACTTGTGAAGAGCTGTTATCAAGAATGTCCATGAAAGATGACAGTTTGTTTCTGTCATCAACTAAATCAAGGGGAAAGAAGCCAAAAGGAAAAGAAATGGGTTGTAAATATATGAAGTCCAAGGTTTGTTTTGATTAAAAAATACTGGTTTTAACAGCAGCAAACTTTGCTTAAAACAATGGTATTTTGAAAAAAAGTTGTCCATTTTAAGTTAGTCGAACAAAGGTGGAAGCCCTTTATGTTAGTATGAACAAAGGTGAAAGTATTTTAAGTTGGTTGAACAATTTTCAGGTGGAAGCCCTTTACACTGTATGTTAGTTTGAAGAAATGTGGAAGCATCTTAAATTGGTTGAACAAAGCTGGAAGCATCATAAACTGGTTGGTTGTTCAAAGGTGGAAGCATTTAAATAAGTTGGTTGAGCAAAGTTGGAACATCTTAAACTGGTTGGTTGAGCATAAGTGGAAGCATCTTAAGTTGGTTAAACAAAAGTGGAAGCATCCTAATTTGATTGAGTAAAAGTGGAAGCATCTTAAGATGGTTGAACAAAGGTGGAAGCATCCTAAGTTGG
>JAOBYE010717868.1:0-10728 GCA_025403585.1 Parazoanthus swiftii
AGTAGTAGTAGTAGTAATAGTAGTAGTAGTAGTAGTAGTAGTAATAGTAGTAGTAGTAGTAGTAGTAGTAATAGTAGCAGTAGTAGGAGTAGTAGTAGTAGTAGTTGTAGTAGTAGTAGTAGTAGTAGTAGTAGTAGTAGTAGGAGGAGGAGGAGGAGGAGGAGTAGTAGTAGAGTGGTAGTAGTAGCAGTGGTGGTGGTGGTGAAGGTAATAGTATAGCAGTAGTAATTGTAATAGAATTGTTATATTTCCCATACATAAAAACGGCTTCTAAATCATTACTCTACAGCATTTCATGTTACGTGCAATAATTTTATTTTGGACCGTATTTACTATGTTAGTATGTATATTGATGGGTAAGTTAAGAGTTTTATTGTTCGAACAAACTACAGATGGCATGACCTGCCTTAAACGGGACCAATATAAACAAGTCAGTGAAAACAACTGAGACAAACAACACAATCTTGCACATCCATACTAAGATGAAAAACAAATCGTTACATATTTTTTGTCAATTTTGATTCGAAGCATCAGAAACTGAATCTGTCATTCAGCTCCCTTAATTATGTTATTTTCAGTCAGTTTTGAACGGAATAGAAAATTACTGTTGCTGGCATGCTGCCGTTTATGATCGATCAATGACGTTAATAACGGTATTTAACCTTTATGGATTTCAAAATTGACCACACTTTAAGCAATGAAGGTACTAATATGAACGCCAACTTCTGTCAGCATTCTCGATCTCAAATATTAAGCCTTTGATGCAGTGTCATTACATAACTCAGTGCGTGCATGTTGGAATTCAGAGCTCATGTATGGTGAACCGAAACACTTAATATTCAATCTTGCAAGTGGCCTGTCCAATATAACATAATACTAGTAGTAGCTATCGCAAAGTGCCAACGATCATGAAAAAAAATCAAATATTTAGAACAAATTGTAAATGCGATTTTGAGGAAGATGTTAACAAGTTACTGTTTTAAAAACTTTTAACCCTCAGATTTTTTAAACACCATATTTTTCATTTGTACTATACCCTTCAGGTTCAGCTACATCCTGCTTTTTTTACAGTCGAAAGACAAAAATGGGATAACTTCCTTTCTTTATTTCCAAAAGCTGATAAAATATGACTTGTTTCTGTCCATCACCGATGCCTCTTGGGCTCGGCTGCGCGGCAGTAGCATTGTAGAGCCGTGTGTGCATGAGCTCCGAGGAGAAACAATAACAACAACAGCATGAGGAATGTAAACAAACAGCATTGTACAGTGTAGCGTTCATACTACCGTGCACTTCCGGCGCCGTCAAGTGGGCTTTGGAACCCGCAGAAACATCTTCGAAAAGTAGATATTTTTTAGTCCACTTCCAGTTCTGTGTTTTTATGTGTTTAGCCGATCACTTTACAGTACAAGGCAATGAGTTTTGGGTAGTTTCCAAGTAAAACGGCACATTTAAGTTATAGCAGACAGTGGCGTAGCCAGCCCGTAGGCCTGCAGGCCCGGGCCTTCAAATTATTTTGACAGGGGGAAAAAAGAAATGAAAAAGTATTTTAATTATATTGAATAAAAAGAAGAAAGGGAACAGATTTTTAAAGTACCAGTTGTAGTTGTTATTTTGCAACGAATGCTGCGTGGTTAATACTCGTTGTGGATGATAGAATTCGCCCTAAACCCCTGATATCGATGTTACAAACGGTTGGAGAGAAGACTGAGCTTGTCTGTCAATTAGACAGCTTCCTTTTCTTTCGATATTGGCCTAATGGCATTTCTGTCAGTAATAATGAGGAGTACTAGCTCAGCATGTATATGAACACTAAAATCGTTAAGCCGATGCTAGGTCGAGAACACGTCAAGCCTTAAATAAAGGAAGTCCGTTTATTTTCAAATGATTATCAAATGCAATAATCTATTCTCAACCTTCTGGAAATACGATTTCCCGGGGCCCTGAACATTTGAAAAACCCTAGGTCGGCAGTGACGGATCCAAGAGTTCTAGACTACTCAGATTTACAATTTCAAAAAATGCTAAAAAAATATATTTTTTCCTTCCAGGGAAGACAGTTTCTAGCATTGGCACGAGAGGAACATCTGCGCTAGGTCTATGGTTTTAGTGCATTTCTAGCGATTTCAGAAACGCAATTTTCAAAAAACGCTCGCGCCTACACCGCTCATGGACCTACAAAATTTTCAGATCCTGGCTACGCCACTGGCAGAGTCGTTTGATAGATTTGCCTCGCTGGGCGATCAATTCTGACAGTGACATTTTTCTTTCTTCATGTACTCAATTGTGAACTGATACGAATTGCGTTCTGGCCGATTTGTGATGAGCTTGCTAGCTGGAGTGTTTGGCTCGCTAGCCGATTTTGCTAGCTCGTGTGATGGCTGGCTTGGTATCTCATGCGATTTATGAACGCTTAACTTGTCAGCAAATTTTCGAGCTGTTTATACTGTTTGAAACACGGTTTAGTTCACAAGTACACCTGCGTTTTTGTCAATAAACAAACGCAAAATAACGCAAAGAATGGCCATAAATTGTACTGAATCCGAGAAAAGGCCCTTCTCCTCAGCCTCAGGCCCAGGTGTGTTCTTAACACGTTCTTAAATTTTACGCACATTTTTTAGCCTGACGTCCTTATAAATGGGTTATTTCTTATGAGAAAAGAGTCAATTAGAAAATGTGACTGTTTCCTATGCATAACTCGTTACTCCAAGTTAGTATAGAATCTTTAGTTATACATAACGTACTGAAAAAAAACCAAATGTTAATTTCCAAAAGAATGGAACTTCAATCACATTTTTTCGACAAAAGGTCAAAGTTCAGGTTCAGGCCTGTTTTCTTTGAAGCTCGATTGGCCGTTCGTCATACGGAACCTTCAACAGAGCATATAGACCACTTTCATACCACACCCCAGTGACCCTGAACAAAGATGTCGAGTCGAAGCCAGAAATACAGCAAATGTGCATGTGAATACTGTACTTCGAACTTGACTTCTTGTTTACGGCCACTGGGGCACATTATGAAAGTGGTCTGTATTTTACCTTGACAGCCTCTCCGTGATTGAAAACATTTGCTTTTGTTCTAAAACAGAGGTTTAAGAATTTTTTATATCGACTTTTCTGATTCTCTGCACTTGTATTAAACAATTCTATCATATTCTTGAAAGAAAAGCTGAAGGATTTCGATAGCCTTTTGGCTCTACTAATGTACTATTAATTATCCATTGACACAAAGCAGTTTTTGCTAAAAAACGCGCATATGTGTTCCAGTTATTCTACTTTATTTGAAATGAACGAACCAATAAAATTATTTGTTCTTTTTTTTATTCAAAATTTAACCCCCTCCCTCCCCTCTGGGATCTTAATGGCAAAGTTTCTATATCTACTTGGTCCAAGGGAACACAACAAAAATTGTTTTGTTTGCTACTCGCTCGATCGACCTTGGCCGCCGTCGTGGTTTTTTTCAGCGGTTTTTCGAATGAAGTATACAATACAAGCGCGTTTGCTTTAACCCGCTGAAATATCGAATGACGCACAGGAAACGAAAACTCGCGCGGTGACTTGGTGCTCGGGCTTTCTGCCGCGGCCTGCCGAAGATTGCGGTCGGAGATCGATCAAGCGAGTGATGAATCAGACAGTCTTTGCCGTGTTCCTTTGTTTGGCCTTGCGGTTCTATGCTTACAAAGATGATAACTCTACTTTTTTTTTTAGAATTTTATCTTCTCTCTTAATTACACGAATCAAGAGTACTTCGTGTCGACTTCCTTACTTTACTTTTCCACCTCAACAAATAGAAACAAAATCAGAGATATGTTCTCAAGCAGTCAAAAAGTTAAAAACCAACTGGGAAGTGCGCGAGGCTTGTATATATAGTTGTATCAGTACTAGATGATGATAATTTACACTGCTTTCCAGCTTTACTTTGTTGCAGACTGAAGAGAAGCAAGTGGTAAAACAACGTGATCTAGAATCAAATATAAACAGTCTCTTGTGGAATGAGAGAACTACAAGTGTTGTCAAAGTAATCGATATTCGTCCGTTTAAAGGGATTATAAGTATCGCCAATTGTATTACAGAGACAAATTGAAGTACTTCACTAAGCAGAGAAGGTTTAGAACAAAGCAAACGAATCTGGTTTCAATCAGTTCAGTTATTTAAAAAACAATTGTTAACTTACAAGAAAATTGAACGGCCACCAGTCAGACCTGCCGTAAAACTGATGAAGGCAGGTGTGAACACTAACTAGAAATATAACAACAGTTTTGAAATGTATTGTTGTACACTTAAGTACCTTTACTTATATGAGAAACCAAAATCAGTTAAACGAAATACTCACGCTTACAACTGGGTTAATAGTTTTTGTTCAAATCGCAAGTTGTTGGAAAGCAAACCAACAGAATACGTCATACCGTTGGAATGGCCGCAAGAACCGGTTGTTGATTCGCGCAGTTTATTTTAAACTACTTAGCACGTGGAATGGGTTAGATTCTCAGAAAGATTTATACAGCTTTAGAGTATCTGCAATTTTGAACTGTATATTTTTTTTATTGTTTTTCAGCAATTTTATGGCTAAGAAATCGATGCCAAATGATTACAAGATCCTTATAAACACCTTTTGCTTGTGACGTATTACGCATGACCAGTTGCTCAGCCAACCATAACAGGACAGGAAAAGAATTCTGTGATTACGGAGTCATTGCTTATGCTATCATAATCTCTCGATATCGAAATTACGATTTGAATTGTTTTCTCGTCAACTCAACCAAGTTTTACCTCCAAGTTTCCCGGACCCACAAATCTGTGAGTTGTTCAAAGTAAGCTTAGTTTTCTAATACTGTTGTGTAAAATCAAAGGGCGTTTTTGCTTCTCTTTTACCTTTTATTGTAAGAACAATCAATTTACTTGTAAACTTCGAGGTTATTCCAATCGCTAACTGTCAGTCAAATAGTTGAGTATCTCCGCTTGAGTTCTCATTCTCATCTTCATAAAATCTTTGCTTTAGTTAGATTTGAATGTTATCACGCTTCAGTATGGTGGTTAGTCGTTAAATCTTCAAAACCGTTGACCTTTTCATTGTCGGCCATTGTCTCTAGCCGCGATCTTTTAAACAGCTTTTTTTCGCCTGTTGAGTCGCTAGTCTAACAATGGCAAGCAAGAACCAATATATTGAAGATGGTTCCAGCCCATAAAACGCCAGTAAACATACACAAACAAAACGAAAATTTCTTCCGTTCATTACAAATTTTAAGTGTAAGTTATATCGGTCTTAAATTGCCAAATCGCGTTCTTGATTTGAAAACATAATTCGCAACAGGTGTTTATCGCGAAAAGTAGTAAAATAACACAGGCAACGAAATCTTGAAACTATCAGACTAATGGAAGTTTGATGATATATACGGAAGTCCTGTTATAATTCACATGCCCTTGTCGATGGTTAAACCATAAGCTTAAACTTGTGAATGATATCGCATTCGCCAGTTTTGACAATACGTTAGTCAACTAGTTGTTTAGATAAGGGTCCTCTCACAACCTGTTAAAGTGTCTTATACCCCGTCATAAGAGACTATAACAAAGGTACAGCTAAAATGGAGACTTGAGACAAACGCTGCATGGATAATACTTTACCGTTATTGTCCAGTTTAAATTTACATACAATCACAGATTTAGATTAGCAAAAAATTCGCCAAATGTAAAAGCAATTCCTCAACCGTTAGCTGTTGAAAACTCTTTTTGGTTTTAATAAAGTTTTAAAGTAAATTGCGTAATTTCTCGGTCTAAAATGTGGGCTTGATCAAGAAAGTCTGATACTTCTTGGGATTTCGTGGAAACAATCTGATCATCAGTACAGCATCTTCACACCAACACCTCAATAAATCTGCACGTATGAAATCAAAATTAGGTGTTAATGATTAAGAACTCTTGCATACAGGTTGCCACAAGTAATAAACTTATGGTTGAAGTCTTCATTGTCACCTCAATCCCCCTGTGTTAAAGCAAACAAAATGTTGTCTTGTGTTGCAGGGTCAAAAGATATGAGGGTCCACGTCACTTGCTGTGTCCTATTCGTGGGAGCTTTCCTGGCAACGACTTTCGCACAAAAAGGTGAGTGAGACCTTAGATTTGTTCCTATCCGTCAGTTTCACTTTTCTATGCTGCTGAGCTTTATGAAATACGTACTCATTTGTCATAGTTGCAGCTATCAACCTTTATCTCCACCTCAATTTTTGCTCACATCACAACTTGGAATGGCTTCAAGTACACCCTATTTAATTTTTTGGATTCAACTGCATTTTGCAAGAAAAGGGGTTCGGTAAACCTCGTTTTTATTGTTTTAAAATGGGTAAACAAGGGCAACAATTGAAAACATTTTTTTCAAGTCAAGCCATTGGGTTTTAACACAACCTTAAAATTTATTCCGAAAAGTAGTGTTGAGCACAGCACTTAGTACAATAAAATAGGGCTTAAAGAACCTTATGAAAACAGAATCTTTATGCGGACAGACAGACAGACAAACAGGCGTACAAGCAGACAAATACGTACCTACATACACACATTTATACATACACACATACTTGCATGCATGTAAGCATGCATACATACATACATACATATATATACATACAAATACACATATGTATATACATACATACATACATACATACATACATACATTCATTCATACATACATACATTCATACATACATACATACATACATACATACATACATACATACATACATACATACATACAAACATTTGAGCACTAACCGAGGCGTATATATACAGGGCCGTAGCAAGCCTTGGAAAACTAGGGGGGCACCGCCAAGAGGCGATGGTGTGGGCCTTTTAGGGGGGTCCGGGGACATGTTCCCCCAGGAAATTTTGAAAATTAGTTTGTCTAAAAACGTGTTTCCTGGGTTTTAAATGCCATTTGAAACAAAATCAGAGTGTCTAAAACTAGTAAAATATGACAAGTTTTTCTCAAACTGGGAGCAATTTTCTGAGCTTGATACATTTGACACATTTGCTGGGAAAAAAACTGGGGGGGCACGGGCCCCCCCGGCCCTACCCCTTGCTACGGCCCTGATATATCGTGATGGCCCTTCAGTTTTGCACTGCTGGTGTAAATCCTGTCACATAATTTAGAAAGAAAAGAAACATGCAAGGGCAGAAAAAACAAACTGCTATTCAGTTTTCAAATTTGTCATTCGTAGTTGTTAACATGATGTTTTTTCATCCAAAGCAACACCAAAGCCAACGCCAAAACCAACTAAGCCTCCTCCAACTCCCGATAAACTGCAATGTAAGTATATGTTAATAACAATAATAATATATAATAATCTTGGGTGTTCTTGTTCTTGCTCTTGTTCTGTTCTTGTTCTTGTTTCTTTTTGTTCTTTTTCCTGACTTTGGTCTTTTTCTGTTTTTGTTTTTTACTGTTCTTGGTCGTGTTCTTGTTCTTTTTGTTATTCTTATTCTTGGTCTTGTTCTTGGCTTTCCTCTTGTTCTGTTTTGTTTTGTTCCTATTCCTGTTCTTTTTCTCAGTGTTCTTGTTGTTGTTGTTGTTGTTGTTGTTGTTGTTGGCCTGTTCTTAATATTGTTCTTGGTCTGTTCTTGTTCTTGTCCGTGTATGTGTTTACGTTCGTCATGTAAAAAAAAAACATTGAAAATCATTTAAGCAGGCATAGATACAATCAGTCTATGCTGACAACTGATATAAATTTATATAACAATATGCAATGTACCTGTTAATTTTGCGAATGTTTCCTGCTGTTCTTCTCACATGACAGGTAAGGTTTTCAATGCTGTGATCAAGTTGACAACAGAGGCGTACAAAGACTCGCTAGCCTCTCCTCACAACGCGGATTTTATCAGACTGAGACTTGAGGTCGAGGCTGGTGTAAGTACATCACAAACTACACTATTCGCTAACTCTGAAATTATATGGTTAAACAGATCTAGACTTGAAAAGTTAAGTGAAAAATGTCTTAAACTTATAAAGCTACGAAGTTAGAAAAATTGTATTTAAAACAGAAAAACTATAAGGCAATAGACTTCATTTTGATCTTTTCCCGTGGAAATGAAAACAAATTTTGTCATAACATCTTTAAACTGGTACTCCCACATATAGCAAAGCACGGTTTCACCCAATAAGAACAAGTGTTGTATATATCTAATCATACTTCTTGTTCGCTAATGCCTTAGTTTTTCTTTTTCTTTCTTTTTTGCTTAAAAACCTAGTAAGGTGCATTTTGAACTTGCCTCTTGTTGCATGTTACTTTACGCTCATGCGCACAAGGGCCTTTGCGGTTTCTATTTTAAAAACGTGGGAAATGCACCGAACGCGTCATAGCCGACTTGCTTTTGGAAATTTCTCACATCAACCAGTAAAACTAATTCGGAATCAGACCTCACTACAATATATACACGGTCTTTTTCAGTGATTCATGATCAGTCTTAATTTGTATCCTACCGTAAATGTTTGGACCAGACACCTACGATACGTTTATCCTTATGGTATTGATCACAGATTCCTTAACCTCTCAAGTTAGTTTTGTCGCTAAACTTTACATGTTCTGAGTAAATATAGATACATTAACAATTGCCTTTTCTCTCTTCAGGTTATGCAAGTTTATGAAAACGAAAAAGCCTTTGTTGGAGTTAGTGTTATGAAATACGAGTAAGTTCTTTTAGACGGCCTTAGATAAGAGAATAGTCTCGTGATTTCCGCAGTTTTTCTATTCAGCTCCGAGCCTCTATGAAGCTCCCTGCTTAGAAGCCATGAACGTAAACATGCCCCTTCTACAAAGGAAGAAAACTTTCAATCAATCTTAACAAAAACCTGCACGAGCACTTGTGGAGACATTGTTTAATTGCTTAGTGGAAATATCGGGCTTTGCTGGTTTAAGAAAACAAAGAGATAGATGGATTAAAGTAAAGAAGAAAACATAACACATATATAAACCAATCTGGATGAACCTCTAAGACCAATAAACAGCGCTCAGGGCTGCAACCAGCCGATGAAAATCAATGAGCTGATGAGGAGGAATAAAGTTAAATCTAAATGTAAATAGTTTCTGTGCAAAACTCCCATAAGGGATATATGAATATATGACACATGGGGTCAGCAGTCATCTCAATCGAAATACTACGTAGTTGCTACGAGACATTAGGGCTGCAATGTCAATCTCTTATGCCAATTTAGCCCTGAAAGTCTCCACTGAGTGGGCACTGGGAAGATGCGGTCGAGCAGGTTGTTCCACTCAGGACGGGGAAATGGAGGTTTTGTAGCAGTTTTTGTTTTTCAGAATATTCCTGAAGCGGTGCTTACTTGTTGAGATTACCCTCCTCTCGATAAAATTTGTTGCCGTATAAAAACTATCTTCCCTTGATCTGCAGGAAAGCCGCAGATGGTAAAGCAAACGCCGCTTTCGTTATTGAGTTCAGCACCAACTCTACTCATTTGGCCGCCCTGCTGAAACAACTTGCCACCAAGAAGCTAGGAAAACTCGACACTGATGGCAAATTTGTGAAATATGGTAAGTTTACAGGTGACCTAATCTGTGATTCGGTACAAGTGGACAAGTGTGACCGGCAGTGTCTTAGAAAGAAAGAATCTCAGGTCGAAATACAGCATAGGTTAATTATGATAGATTTCTGTGATGGTCCCAAATTTGCGGAGAAACAAGATCTAATTTCAGCTAAGCAATGATCAGTAACGCCGAGATTACTGTCGTGTGAATGAAGCTCAGTTGCTCGTGGTTTCGATTCCCTCTTTGAAAGTTTCTTTTTCTCTGTTTCTCTTAAACTTGTCTGTGGTCGCATCCCAGCATGATAGAGTTAACCGCTCTGATGAAGATCACAATGGGAGAAGGGTTTTTGATATTTTGTTTTCTCAAAAATAGGAGAGTACAATTTACAAACCAAAACACTGCTGAGTGTTGCCATTGTAGCTAGCTTCGAGGTAAATTCAATATGGCGAGTTTGGATAACTAATCTATGGGTAAGGACAGATTTAGCGAACATATTGGGTGGCTCTCTCTCTCTCTCTCTCTCTCTCTCTCTCTCTGACTTCTCGCTGACCTTCATAGATTTGCGCTGATTTAAACTGGCTACACGGACGGCTTGCGCTGACTTCCATGAATTTGTACTGGCTTACACAGATTTGCGCAGAATTATGTGGACTTGCACTGAATTAAATGGAGTTGTGCAAACTTCCATGACTCGTGCTGACTGACATAGACTTGCGCTGACTAACATAGACGCGCTAAGTTACATGGATTTGCGCTGAATTACATGGACGTACACTGCTTTACATGGACTTGAGCTGACTTTAAATCATTGATTTACGCTGACTTATATTGACTTGAGCAAACATGCGTATACTAAATAAATGTTTGAAAGCAACATTATGCAAGTTTCTCTTTTGTTATTTCAAATTGAAATCACCAACCAGCGAATCCATTTTTCTATACAGCGGAAGTGCTAACAGTTTTCGACCAAAATTTGTTGGTCAAACCATGCAAGTCTCTCTAACTTGTGTGGTTTATTTAACTTTTCAGGTTGCTATGTCCCCCCACCTCCTCCCACGTGCATTCTACCCTGCCCAAGTGTCTGCGCTCCCGCCTGTGGATCAAGTTGTTGCGATCAGTACGCGTATCCTGCGCCAGCACCAGTGTACGCCCCACCTCCACCCCCACCCGTTCTAAATCGCCCTAACCTTTGGGGGGAAGGCT
>JAOBYE010717879.1:0-10728 GCA_025403585.1 Parazoanthus swiftii
GATCTCAACCCCCAACAGCCCAGTCTGAATAGCGTTAAAAAGTTGTTACCTTTTCGTTGTTACATTTCGCGTTAAGACGTTGTTACATTTCGGGTTGATGTTACATATTTCGTCAAATATTTCATTTTGCGGCGTAATATGGCACACTCTGAAATAGTTGTCTGCAATGTGGCAGATGTTGCAGTTTGTGCAAGGCCGGCAGAGCAGGTCTTTAAGGCTCGCCCGAATATTTATGATAAATGGTTGCAGGAGCACTTGATCAACAAATTGGATACATTTGCCCAATAGCGCCTAACAACCAGTTCATGGTAGTTGGACTGTTCTGATTTGATTTGAACTCAGTTCGTATCGGGTAACATTAAAGTTTGGAAATCTCATTAAAATCTAACCTTCAAATTTTTGAGAAGGGCTTTAGCAAACTTCAGTTTGTTGAAAAAAACTGCAGTTGCAGGATTATCCTTAATTTCACTGCAAGTTGGTGTTATGAAGTTATTGTTGATACTAAATTCTTTATTCTATTCAATCAAGAAGCTCTCTGTCAGTTTTTGGTCAAGCTGCAAGGAATTTTACTTGGATGGGAGCAAGCCTCTCAGAGTAGAGCTTCAGAGCTTGTGTACCAAGCTTCTTCTTCTGGTGCTGCTTTGCCTTCAGATATCGGTGCAACTTGTCGAACTGAATGACTTCAGCTGTTTTCTTTTCTCAGGTTTGACTGAAGAATATACAATTCGTTGGGCTCTGATCCAGGAGGTTTGCGAATTGTAGACACATTAGTTTGCTTTTCAGGCTGACTGGTTAGTCGCATATTGGCTAAGTAACTGTTTGGTGAAATGTTACAGGTTTCGTGTGACACAATTCCTTGAAATGCCCTTGCTTGACTGTCTGCACTGGAGAATCTCGTTATGTTTACAACTAATATTCTCCGATCGAGGTTGCTACATTCTGCTTCAAAATTTCTGAAATGCGTTGCAGCTCTTGCAGTTTGGACAGTGTATGCCCTCGTTTGCGGGCAAGTTGCAGCTGTTTCCAGTGTAATAAAGAGAAAAACCTCCATGTATTTGGCCTTCAGGTCAAGCTGCTGTGCACTCTAACTGTTTCTTGCTCTAACTCTTTTTTTGCAAAAACGGTAAGTTCTTGATAAAGTTTTCATAGTTGAGATATCATTGAAGGTTTCCTCGGTTTTTCTACCGTGCTGTTGTATTGCCGCCTCTCTTTCTTGCTTCGCTCGGGGCTTTTCTTGCGATTTATATTGTGGCTGCTTTGGCAAATCCACACACATGGATCCGAAACACTCGGGAAACAATGGAGCTTTCTAATCTCAGTTTATTTCCTCCAAAATTCCAACACATCAGTTTCAAAATTCCCGCTAATTTTTATTTATGCACATACGCCGGATGCTAAAAATCGGGTAATAGTTATTTTTCAACTTATATCAGCTCTAAGGAAAGCTGAAATACTCGTACATCTCGACATTCGACGTTGATACTTTAGCAGTTCTTACTTCACAAAAAGACATATATTCACCATCTTTTATTGTATGGCAGTCGCACATACACATTTGTTACATTGACTGGAACTAACACCGTTCGCTGTTAATTGACAGCATTTTTATATTCAACGGCATGGAATTCTTACAAGGTAGCGTACAAATAGTCCTCTTAATTCAAGATCTTGAAAGCTATAGAACGATCCGCCATTATGCGTGTCTCTACATCATTGGTTACAGAAATGCATTCTACTGCAATACTCAAAACTTAAAGCCCATGCCTAGTAAATACAAACTCTGGAACAACAGTGCTAGTTGATTAAGCAAGCTTTGGCATACCTATGTTTTGTCTATAATACTGATATAGGAAGAAGTAAGATAGATGCGTACTTCTTCTTTCGTCTCAGACAGCCACCTTTTAGTGTATCTTTAGTTCATATCATAGTCACGTGACCGTTACTTTGGTAACACAACGTGTCCAACAAACGGTAATTGACTAATTTATCTTTCTGCCAAATATGAAAAGAAATACATCAATCCAAACGTTTATTGCAAGTTATTTATTATTTTCCTTTGTTTGTTGTTACGAGAGCTAGGCTCTAACTGCACTGAAAAGTTTATCAAATATCAGTGTCTTAGTTAGGTAGTTCGTACAGAAGAAACGGTGAATAGAGACAGCCCGGCCGTTATTGTAGACCTGAGATGGTGGTGAGCCGACTAAAGACAGTGCGAATCGCATAGAATACTGCTTTTTGCAGACGCGTGCGTCTATTAGAGATAGCGCGCTCATTACAGACAGTGGATGTTTTGGAGACAGTGCAAGCGAGCTGATTAAAAAACAATGCAGTTATTTTTGGTAAGGACTGTGCACTTTTTTGAAACAGTGAGCTTCTTTAGTTCAGTACGGTAATCAGAGACACAGCCGTTATTATTACACAAAGTGAACCAATTTGAGACAAAACAGGTGAATAAGAATTTAATGCCAGTCTATGTGACCTCCAAGTGTGCGCATTTTTCTGTTGTCTCTGTACAGGTATTGTTGAGTTGCTTAATCGGATATATGATTTATCTGTCAACTTTTTCAGATAATTTTGCTTTAAGAAGCATTGGAGCGGGTCAAAACACTTCAAATGCAGATTGCACGACGTTTCTCGCAGTGCAACATTTTACAAATATAAATTGTTGTTAGTTGAATGATAACAACAATATTCCTGGGCACCGTATATTAAATTCGCCAGACAAACATAATAAGGTACAAACCTACATCCCAGAAATATCAATAATCGAGTCAGGTGACATTAATTTTGGATTTGAACTATAACGGTCAGTTTAAACAGAAACTCACAAACCATTATACTAAGAAATAAAAAAGAAATATATTTGAACTGAGCTGTTTTGAGGACGGATCTGTCTGAATAGCAGCAATGCTATTCCAGGATTTCCGACCAAAGAATACTGCGAGATATAGAATGACAATTGAAGGCTAGTCTAGTATTGTAAGAATGCTGGTTGTCGAAACGTGAATTACCGTACCACATACAACATTCCTTCTCAGGGCTACATCCACTTTGACGATCAACTAGCCACAAACAAATTACTTGTCTGCACTCCAATTGTAGAAAATTCGATCCTACCTGTAACGTTTTTTCCCTGCGCCTGTCGAAAATGGATTAGTTTGGCCATGTCTTGTCCTAAAAAATTAAACACATGTGAGTCACATGTGTCGTTGTTTACACAGAAAGAATTGTACAGTAGCTACACACCAGTGTGCACAGCGCTGTTACTATGGAAAAGAGCAAATCGCTGTAACGGTGAAAATGAGCACAACGCTGTGACAGCGATAATGGTGACATCGGTGCAACAGTAATGTTTTTAACAGTGCAGTAACAGTGATGCAGGTGGCAGTACTGTTACTTTAATGTGGATGTGACAGCGATGTGAACTGACAGCGCTATTACACCAAAAAAATCAAATTTAAAACATTTAGGAGCGACTGTTAGTAAATATCGACATAGTCAGGAAATTTTGAAAAAATAAAATCTTTCAAACTTTATCAGATAAAAGGTCTTGGGGAACTAATACCAGATAAATAAAAATATATCTGGGCCAGGGTAAACCCAATCTAATGAAAATAAAAAAGAATTATATGGGGGGGGGGAGGGGGGGATATATATAAAGGCCTGTTTATCCACAGAGAAAACTAAGAGGACTGTGTATGGTGTGTATATGTCACATGTTCTGATAGGTGACCACGTGACCCAGCCCGCCTTTTTCCGAATTTCTTTAGAAGGGCGGAACCACTCAATTATTCTATAAGCCAAAGAAAACATAAATTAGGCCAATCGATAAATTTAACAGACTTGCCAACCTTCTTTTTCTTTAATAATTTTTTAAGTATATATTGAAATCGTTATTCTACAAATTCCAAAACGAAATGCATATATTTTTCTGGTGATCTTCAAGCCAAAATGTAAGTTGATTTAATGTTTTTAAAAATAGTTTTTTTTGTTCAAAAATTTCTGCATCGGTCATTACAAGAGCTTTAATTTAACAGTCGCTTTAAAAGAAATAAAAATATAACCTGATTTTTTTCTTCCCTTAAGTAGCTTCACTGCACTCTCCAGGCACTTCCAAATATCTGCAAATTTGAAATGTAAAAAAACAATTAGTTTCTCAAAATAAATATTAAAACATCAACTGATCATCAGACCAATTGCAAGCATTTTAGGCGGATCTACCCACCAAGTGAAAAAAAGTTACTGAAGTCGATAAGAACTCTGCATCAAGGCCACACAAGACTGAGTAAACACTACTACCTTTTCCTCTTTGCTAACTTGGAGCAAACCTCTGCTGGAATTGGATTTCGAACCGAACACCTTTAGGATGTGTGCAGCACTGCACATTTGGCTTGTAGAATACCATGGTTCAATTCCACTGGTAAGCTTAAAAAAAAATGAGTCAAAATAAATGTTTGGTTTCTTATGAAAGAAAAGAAGATACTCATTTCAGAAAATGGCTATTTTAAGTACTTTGTGGGTTGAGGAAGAAACAAAATGGTTTTATTATATACATATTGGTCCTATAGTTTGTAATAAATTGTTTATTGATATATTGCACACAATACATGCTTTAATTTTCCCATGCAAGTTGATTTTATTCCTGTTCTCTTACATGATCATAGGAGAAAAACTTTTTAAAATAATAGAAAAAAGTGCAAATAGCAAAAGGTTTTCATTGAATTTACAATAATCGAGTAAATCCAAGTATTAACTCTGACAGAGTGAACTGCCACTTAAAGCTTTGTAAGTGTTTTGCGTAACTTTTATATACAGGAGGAATGTGGCATCTTGTTACCATATATGAAGCAGTTAAAGTTTTCATTGAACGTAAGTGTCAACTTGAACAGAACTGCCACAAGGGTTCAAAAAAAAAATTTAAAACCATACCCTTGTAACAAAGAATGACAGTTGAGTGCCACTTTCTCCAAACTGGTTATCAGAGGCACAGCTTGCTCATGATGTAGCACGTCACTTAGTCGGGACAGTGTTCCTTTGTCATAATGATGCCGATTGTGTACAATAAACAGGAAAGCAACCCTAACTAAACTTAACTTGTACAAATAGCTATCAATTCAGAAAATGACTGGATAAAAATAAAAAACAAGAGATACCACTTCATCAGGAATATATGTCATTGAGACAAATTCAATATTCTTGCATTTAGAAGGAAAATAATTAAGTACTGTATCTCTCACCAAACAGGAGATCAAAGTACTAATTCTGAAAGGTTTGGGCTTTTTGGCAAGAACTTTGTTTTGCCCAAAAATTGCCTTAAATATTGGCTCAAATAAAAGTCGATGTATGTTTACAACGTTCTGTTGTGCATTCAATGAGACACGAAGAGGTTGACCGAGACGTGTACGTGCAAATGCATTTATTAAAGAACACAAAACCGCCTCCCTAACTGCAAATAAACACGTCCTGAGTCGTCCGTCTAAAAAGACTACTTTTTGTCTTTTTAAATCAGCGGATTTAATGAAAAATTTGACCATGTTATAAAATAAAATCCATAAAAACTGCATTTTTGATACCTGACAAATGCCAATGCCCCCCTCCCTCTCCCCTACAAGCAACTCTTTATCGTATATAATAAACGGCAAACCAGACGTCAAATATCATCTGTAAATATTTTATTGAATATATATGAGATTTGGCCGAGCTAGCTCGACACAGTAGTAGTAGTATAATGCTAAACTAACGATCTTAAATAATGACGGTCCATCTGATGTCTTGAAAAAAGAATAAAAATCTATGCAAAAACTGTCATCTATAGCAACGAACTACATTATTAAGCGAAAAAATGATACCACGGAAGGCTTGTTCCGTTGGTGACAATAGTTCATTTAACTAGAAATACAAAGTCAAGAAAAATTGAATATAACTAAGAAAGATTTGACGTGAAAAATTTATCCTCGATTTTGAGTGGCAACAGTTTTCCCTCCATATTATCTTTGAAGTTCGATGCGATTGTCGCCCAATTTCTTTCGACATGCTGCCTCGAACTTTTTGACGCTGATCTTTGGCTCTCTTACCACCAGTGACTGAAGGTTATTATACTGCTGTACATCTGCTAATTTCAGTTCTGCTATTGCCAAAAAGTCTCGTACGGTACTCCTAGCGATGCTGGCCAGCCGATACGCATTATTCATGCTAATACATTTCTCTTTTTGAACAACGCCTTACACTTTTGCGTACCTGGCATGAACAGTGCTAACATCCAGGGCGCAGACCCGGCTGTCGGATGAATCATCTGACACAGCAGCGTTGAAAACAGGGCGACTACCAGAGCTGGCTCGCAGTTCCTCAACTGCCCTCTGCTGTTCCTTCAATTCCTCTTTTACTTCCTCAATTGTCCTCTGCTGTCCCTCAAACTCCTCAGTTTTCTTCTTTATCGCGTTTGTTCACAATTGCACTCATTTCGTCCGCATCTTCTTCTGCCTCATTCATTTCTTGCTTAGTTCCTCCTTCTCCTTATCATACGTTATCCTGAGCTTTTCGTTGGGGATTTTCAAATGTTGGTAAGCTGCCGAGACCTACAGACGTAAACCATTCAATATCTCGATAAGATAATAAGCAAGATCTATTCTGAGATATTTCCTAGGGTTTCGAGATTTTACACTTGATAATAATTAACATCGTAGTGTCACTTTGCTAAATACATCGTGGGTTTTGGATAACAATTGCCGGTAATTACGATTGCGGTCACTTTACCAACATTTTACTATACAGTTTTTGACTATTACATTGTAGTGTCACTTTGCTAACTACATTTTAGGTAATGGTGACCAACGAAGGTCGTGAAACCAATTTAGGTCTAAGTTGAAAACGATGAACAGGAAATGAGGTTGCAGCAAAAACACATTCATTTTAAGTTCACTACTAATAAGAAACAAAAGACATTCACTAACCTGTTGATACTTTTTAAAGATGATGCCGTATTCTTTTTTTGTAGTCGGTGGGCGCAGTAGATGGCGACGTCAGTGTAGATCGTGATGCATGATTCATCACATCGGTTTTCCTTTTTTTTCTTTCTTGACTGGACGGGGGTACAGGCGCACTCTGCTCTGTCGGCACCGCAAGAATTACAATTTACCATGCAATGCATAACGGTATGACCGGGCTGGTGGCATGTAGCGCACTTAACAAAACGTTGAGACATGATTCCAGGATGTAAGAAGTAGATTCGTAAAAGCAGTATTCAAGAACATGTGAACTTCGTAATAAAAAATGGGGATTTTATATCTTCAGGTAAGGACAAGAAATCTTAATATGCCCAATCAGGTTCTTTGAGTTAAAAATGTTCGCTAATGCGATTCTATAAAGTCCGTCAGATTCAATTCACTTGGGGAAAAAGCTACACGTTGTTAACTCCTGGAGCAAGGTCAGCTGCTGACCTTATCACATTCTGCTCCAGAATCACTTCAACGCGTTGTAATATTGACGTGCAACAAACCACAGCTAGGCTTTTAACTTTCCTGATTCCAAAACGAACTGAACTTATCGCCAGCACGTTTCACCAAATACGATTCAAGTCGAACCGTCGTGATTACTGTGGGCAGTTACCCAGAACCTATCGCATTACGGTTGCTGACCTCGTGAAACGAATATTTGTCACAAGTAAAACCATTTCCGCTGATCCGTGTGCTAAGTTTGAAACAGTCCGAGGATTACTGCCCTTTTCTAACAGAAGAGAGGTCGCGGATTTGTTTATATGTTTTTTTCTTGAAATGCACCAAGTGCAAAGGGGAGATCTAGAAGAGATATTTTAAGAACTCGTTTTTTAACCGAATTGTAGACCTACGAAACAATCTTCCCGTCAACATATGAACTGCTTTTTCAAGAGCAAAGTCAGAAGTGAGGATGATCGAGTGGTTAGCGCTCGTGCCTCCCACCTGTGTGGGATCGAGTCCTGGGCTTCGCCTGTGGGCCGAGATTTGCCAACCTCCATCTGACTCCAAGGGTTTTTCTCCGGGTTCTCCGGTTTACCTCCCTTCACAAAATTGACTTTAACGCCAATATCTGTGCTGTCGAGCGATTAAACACAAGCCACTGGCTTGGGAGAATGGCCAACCACTCCCAGCGCAACGACGTTAAATAAAATGTAGTGTTAGTATCAACAACTTTTATTTCAATAAACTATACTTGTACATGTAAAAGGTTCTTATAGTCCAAGATATTTGTTTGGTAGTTAGGTAGTCATTAGTTTTTTATATTTAGTTTACAAAACCACGAACAGGTTTCAAGTACGTTTGTAATAAGAAAAATGAAACAACAACGGAAGGGACCCCCCAAATTTCCCTCCTTCTCAAGCCCTTCCCAGCACCAAAAGTAGCGCGGCCAGGGTAGGGTAAACACTGGAAGACTAGGTTTGAAAAACAACTGTTTTTTGCGTTGGCGAGTGAGCTGAATAAGGGTTTTAATCAACAAGAGATCTGCTCTGACGCTCGAAACGTCAGCTTAACACCTAACCTTACGGTTAAAAACATTCCATATCAACCCAGGGTAGGGTAAGGCAACAACTTTAGCTCAACACACCATTTTTGAACCCTGCTTTATTTCCTGTGAACAACCCTCCAAGGCTTCTTGCAAGAAAAATACAGCAGACTTGTGAACTTTGGCTTCAAGCTTTTACTCATGTGAACTGTAGCATGATACCTAAGTGAGCTGTTACAAGTTTGTACTCTAGGGGTGCTGCCATGTATTACCCACATGGCAGTGGGAGGGGGAACTCGACAGGATATAACGCTTTCCATATCACTCTCTCTGAATGGGCCAAAAGTTTCTTGCATTTTGGGCATATGAAATTGAAATACTATGAGAATAGACAGAGTAGCAAACTTTGCAAAAATTCGGCATTTTGAATCACAGAATACTTGAGCTTTTCACATTGAGATAGTACATGTACATGGCACTGTGCACAATTTGATACTCAACTAAAACTTCCACACTACATGTTATAGATTCAGAATAAATTAAAGTTTTTTTTTGTATATTTCTGTCCAGCAATACAAGTAACCATGGAAGGGAAGTGGGGATAAGAAGTGGGAACAGTTCCACCGAGAGCTCACTTTTTGCTACCTTCAGCAGTGTTGAGGAATATAGGTAAATGTATGACAGATGACCTCTGACACCCAGGATAAATTAGAACATGTGCTACCAGGGGAGGGGAGGGTGGGGGGTTGGTTGGTTGTCACAGTTTGCTTATGAACCAGCAAACTTGGAAAACATCATCAAAAACCTTACTAGAAGTGTTACTACCCTTAGAAATACCCAAAGGTGGAGTATCACTCTGATACCAAATAAATCAAACAGCATTTCTGTCATCTATTCAGCGATAAATGAACTTTCCTTATTGAGTAACAAATGCACTAATTTTACACCCCTCGACCCAAAATAGAAATATTTCTGCTTTGCAGAGTGACTTAAAGTACTGGATTTCTAATTTCAATCACAAAAACATACAAAGGGCATCTCGAACCTCCAACTATCTGGAGCAGTCCACCACTCACCCCCCAAAGTGCAGCCAACTGAAACTTGCCGAAAACCTTGCATGGCAACCTAATCCCATTTGTTACACTCAGTGCACCAACACATTTTATTACAAACTTAAGACAAAGACATGTTGGGCCTAAGATTATACATAATCCTCCAAGCATTCTTGACATTCTTTCTGTCATCAATATAACATTCTTTCATCTCACCAACATGACAAGACACAGGCATGCAACTAATACCCAGTCACCTCTGGCACTCAGGGCCAGGGGAAAGAAAGCTTTGACTGATCAGTTCTTTTTTTGAAATAATTCTTTGAACTCCCCAAGGTAGCGAGGTCCTTTACGCAATGAACAAGCCTCTGCTCAGTGGACAGTGCATTGTTCTTCAAGGTGTGAAAATCAGATTTGCATTCCAGTACATTGATCTTATTCTCAAGATATATCAGGTATAATCAGCCGCCTCATTTCCTTCTCAGCGAACCCTCCGACTTCCAGGTGCTTCTGTGTGTACCACAACTCATTAATGTTACAGTTACAACAAACTTGCCGCGTTTCAGTTTCGCGGCTGGGAAACCTTTGTTTTTAAAATCTGATTCAAACTTGTTGTGGTCCCGCTGCGAAGGAAATAAGGCGGCTGATTTTGGAGGACATATTTGTCTTGTCTTGTTATACGGCATTGCAAACTGACTTCATTTTAAAACAAATGAAAATAAAACAAAAGATAAAATATAGATTTACAGTTTTTAGGAACGTTTATTATAAGTTTCAAAAACAGCTGACATCATCACGTGCACGCCCGGTTAAGTTGGAGCCGGTTTGATATAAATTAATGACCTAAAAACAAAGAGTGATTTTAACGTTATATAGTTCATGTATCTAGCAGCACTGTCTTACCTTGCGCGGATATGACGACCAAAAGATTGATGCCCTTCATCGTCCGTTACTTCCACACTCGCGAGGATTCAAAGCTTCGCGCTCGGCCAAAGCATTCGAACGACAACTACTTCATGTAAGCAACCACCTAATGGTCCGGCAACCTAATTGGTCCTCAGTTTCCTCTCGGCAGAAAAGAAAGTAGAGAAAGGGAGGGCATGTACTAAAACCCGGAACGCTTAGAACGCCGGAACGCCGGAATTACTAAAACCCGGAATTACTAAAACCCGGAATTACTAAAACCCGGAATTACTAAAAC
>JAOBYE010717890.1:0-10726 GCA_025403585.1 Parazoanthus swiftii
AGCAGTTTACTATGTTCTTGGCCCTCCTCCCGGAAATTTGGGTGCCTCTGCTACCCCCTTCCCCCAAGAATTTCCGTTCTTCCGTGGGGTACCGGTAGTGTTTTTTTTTTTGGAACTATACATTCGAAAAATTTTTCGCACTGCTAGGACTTTCTACTATTATTTTTAAGAAATGTTTAATATAAAGGATAATGTAGTGATATTTTTAATAAAGCCTGTAAGCTTCCTTGCCGTTCTGATCAAACCGTCTCAGATTTAAAGATTTGCGTATTCAAAGTTTGCCAACATCTCAAATTAATAGGTTTGAGTTTAGAGGCTATAATTTATGAATAACGGAAAAACGAAGTTTACCAGATGAAAACTGCTGAAAGTGTGAAGAAATCAAATTGCTAGAAATGTAGTAACTATTGATTTATAGTTTTAAAAACGCTACATAAGATAGTAGAATTAGCAACATGACGTTTCGCTAATACAATAACTTTCGTCTCTAGTCAAATACTAACATACTTTAACCATGTACATGCAAAGTTCTTTATCTAGAGCTGTTTGCGTTTAACAGCGTGAAATGAGCGAAATTCAGTGATAATAATAATATATGATGCTGCAACAGAAATAACAGCAACACCGATCTCTTGCTGTATTGATAATAACAATATATGATGCTGCAACAAAATGATAGTTAATCGGAGTCGTAACTAGACGAGTGTTTCATCTGTAGCTATCTGAAATACGAAACATGTTTTTGCTTGTAAAGGTTTTCAATATCTTAAAAATTTTCTAAACCGTAAACGGTCAATAAAGCGGCGCAGCGCCTCTTCGCGTTTACCAATTAAAGATGCGGCTTTTATTTGATACTAGAGTGATCGACGTCTAAAACTTTTAAGTTCGTCGTGATCTCCTTCTTCAAGCAATTACGGCTCTTTATATCGTGTACCGTAACAAAGACGAAACGTATGTTTGTAAATCCACAATTTGACGCTTCGGAATTTATTAGAGAGCGGCGCTTGTTAAATTATTTTCGGTAAAAGAGCGGCGCTTAATCGATCATTTACGGTAGTGTCTTTAAACTTTAAAAAGCCGGCTTACACAAATGAGAATTAATGAGTTGTTAAGTATCATTGACTGTAACTCATCATTTTATGAAAAGCACCCTTAGCGCTTCTGGTCTGAGGCAAACCAGCACCAAGTTCCTCAAAAAGTCGTTTAGCACTACTCGCTTCAGTTACTGATTCAACGAGAAAAGGCATAAATAGTATTGTACCTAAAACCTTATTAAGCAGTTCATCAGATAACTAAGTCCGCGCAGTGTCAAATTTGACAACGAGTTGATATTCAGACCAAGCTTGTTCTCGTGTGTTCTGGAAGGATTGGGCATATATTTATAACTCGAGACTTCCTGTTGATGAAAATGCATTTTGAAAAACAATTTTTTAATGCCTTATTTAATAAAAAATTAGTTGCTTTTAAATTTGGAAAGTGTAAAGGTTCTAAAACTTGCTGCTAAACGATTAAAGTGCTTTGAAGTTGTTACACTAGTTCATAGATATCAGTACGTTTTCTCGTTGTTTTATCAACTAAATACAAGTTGAACGTCTTTCCTCCGCCAAGCAGAAAAGCAAACAATTTTACCATCTAGTTCTAAACAGCTTTAACGAAGCCTAGTAAGTGAACCTCCATTGTAAACTTTCTCCTGTTAGTTATAAATACTTCCTACTTTTTTTCTTTTTAATCATTTGATAAAGTAATTGGCGAAGAGCTATTGAGAGAATAATTCAAAGAGGGGATTGCATGCACACTTTTTTTAAGACAGAAAGAGCCCGCTCTTCATTGTTTTGGCTCATGAAATGAGTGAAAATTCTACTATTTTAATTGCAGTTTTAAAAAAATATTCAATACGGGAATAAGGCCTTGTTTTACTAAATTGAAGTCTCTTTCTTGCCAATCCGATCAAATTGTCTTTTTAGAGCCCTTTTAGTTTCGACTTGTGTGCAGTTCAAAGTTTGCAAGCAACCTTGCCTAAATTGTAGTTTAGAGATACTAGCCACATGAATTCGCATACAAGTTTTTATTTTTTATTTTTATGAGAACCACTTTATAAGAACAACGAGGCTCAGATTAATTGGCCGAAATTTAAGAACATCTTAAAAGAACAAGCTGAGGTTCGGATTCAATAGCTATTTTTTTTCAATATTACTGATTGTCTGACGCAAAAATGAGAAAAAAAAAGTTGTAACGTCGCTGTAAACCTGAGAGAATCAGTAACTTTCACCAGGATAAGCCGGTTTAAATATGAAACTAACCCTGGGATAATCAGTGGAAATCGTCTCGGAAAATGACTCGGCGAATCCATGATGAATCCGCAAGAGTACACCCGTCAGGCAATTCGTTTTCCAATACATGTACTGAAATACCTTAGGTTTAGTTTTCATTCGATTTAAACCACGTAAATAAATAAAAACAATTTAAGAACAATTTGAGGCTCAAATCGCCAAAATATCAGGAGCAATGAGCCTCTGCCAAACTAACTGCTTCTTACAAAAAACCTAAAGCGTGTATGTGATGTTAAAAATCGCTACTTAATGAGCGGAGGCAGTTCTTCATTGTTTTCCTTTGAGTTTCACTGGCAGAAAGAGCGTGTGTAAATTTCAAAGTGCTTATTTTTTTTAAAAAAAACGGCAGTTTTCTTTATTATGGGGAGAGTTTAAAAATAATTTGAGGTTAAAATAACCAAAATATCAAGAACAATGAGCGCCGCTCCCTTCCTAAATTACCAGATACAATCAGAGTTAAGTTTGGCTAATCTTGGGTTAGTGCTAGTCGTCTTTTCATGAAACGGACCAACTTTGTAATAAAGCTGAACCGTGTTCAGTGAACGAAAGTCGGATCCACTTGACGCAGAAAGATCACGGTCTGAATTTGATGCTGGATTTGAATGCATCATTTTAGACACAAAAATGAAAAATGTTAATCAAGAACATTTGAGAAGGTGAACCTGGAAAAAAATTTAAAAACCTTTAGCCACAGCCAAAACTGTTTCTATAAAAATAGAGTGTAGTGGTACATCACCTTGTGACTGAAGGAAAGGCGTAAATAATGTTGTTCAAAACCTTTTTTAACAGAGAATATCCCCAGATATATAGTTTACCTTAATACGCTGCACTTCTCAATCTTTTCAATCAATTCCTCAGATGAACAGATCTGCTGTAAGATTTGAACAAAGAGTTGATGTTCAAACCAAGCTTGCTTCTGGTTTTCTCCAATCTTACTGTGGAAGGAAGAAACATCTGTTTGCAACTCAAGACCTCCTGTAGGTGAACGTGCGGGCTTTTTACATAATTAAATAATACATGTTTGATTCAAAAAAAACATCAAAAGTTGTCAATCGCGTCTCTGAAAAGCGGAGTTCAATTCAAAAGTAAAAGGAATAGAAAATCTACTCTTAGCCGATTACAGCATTTTGAAAGTTTTAAAACTGTTTATTAATATAACGTTTCCTTGCTGTTTTATAAACTAACTTAAATTTAAGGGTTTTTGTCAGTCAGATGCTTGAAAGAGAAAACACATTACTATACTTGGTCTCCCTTTAATTTAGTTCGAATTCACTAATTAATCCGTTGTCAATTGTTTTTGCAGGCTCAGTGACTATTGTGTTTTAGTCTGGTTTTCAAAGGAGTGTGTCAATTCGGTATAACGAAGCAAAACTAAGGTCTACTGTTAATGGAGTATGTTAACGGCGATGTGTGAAAATCGGAAATGCTACAATTTATTGCCTAAACAGTTTCAAAGTCACGGCATTGTTTTGCACTCGCCTGCACATTTGTATACGTTCAACCGATTGTGAACCCATTGCCCGAGTGTTTTAAAACGCACAGTTCATCGAATTGAAAAGTGAATAAATGTCAGATTCGCGCTAACTAAGGTTTAAAACGGGAACATTTGATAGATGTCGTTTACACGTGACTGATTCGCCGGATATGAAGAAAACGCCCGTCATTTTCATGCGGAAAGATTTTTGTTCGGTCGATTCGCTTTTTTTTATCTGACCCGATCTTAAATAAATATATACAGAGGAGATTGACGAATCAATAAAGATATAAAGATAAAATTTTTCGGCTCGGCAAACCCTGCTCTTTCTTTGAAACAACCCATTGACCGCTCCTAACTTGCCGAAAGAACAGTTGACTTTTGTTGAATAGAATTTATTAGTTAATATCTCTCTTTGTCGGCATTTTTTCCTCTTTTAACTCAAAGGCACTAGTACGGGTATATTGTGTTGGCAGCAAGAACATATGCCAACATTTTAAAGTAACAGATTGACTGATCCGCGCTAGTCAAAAATGCTTTTTCTCTTTAGTATGTGTCCAAGTCTACCTTTGATAATCATTTTACATGCACGTGTTTGAACTTGAGACTGTTTTAATAAAAGGTCGGAGCGTTTGCTTGACGTGTTAATACTGAAAAATTTGCCGAAGTCTAGTTTTCTTTGCACCCACCGTCTTTCTACTCTTTGATTCAAAAGCAAAACTCACCACATACACTTTGAATTTTTGACCAACTTTTTCTAACGATTCATTAATTAACCTCGTGCTGTGTGACACCCATGGGCATGGTAATTTGGCGCCATGATCAAGCATGACAAAGGTTGTTTAAGACTCGTAAGTGAGGGGGTAACCAGTAAGGTTTGGCCGCTGAGCACTAACAAACAGATATAATGATGAGAATCTATTGAATGTAGAGAACTTTAACTTATCACATTCATATCATTATATCTGTTTGAGACACGGTTTACCTTTGATGGGATGTAGAAAGAAAGATCTGTTTTAAGACCGAACGATAGTTATGTGCGCTGACTTTTTAAATTTACGAACTTGACAGAACTTCTATTCCCTTTTGGAATTTCGGAAGCAAAAAATAAAAAAAAAAGCTCCATTTCATGCAAATAGCTAATGTCATACGATGCAGTGTCCTTGCTTTGGTCTATTTACTGACACATATCCATTATTAATATATCGCTCTGAAGCAGAATGTTTTAATTTAAAAAAAGCGCTCTACAAGCACAGGGCTCGCGCTAACTAGCGACATGGTCATATATAATATTAACTCCACTTACTTAGTAATAGCTAATAGCTTAGTAGCATAGTTAATGGAGTATAGAATTTAATTGGTTTTTTAAACTCATTGCTCTCTTTTGATGAAGTTTTAAATCTTTACTGTTCTCATCAATCGCTGCCCTTCATAGATAAATAAGTCAATGCGTTTGTAGCAGTTTGGCCATCCAAGCTCTTTGGTAATGATTTTTAAGTAACTAGAAAAAAATTCCGTTCTATTTGCGAAACAGCTCGTTTATGAGTTAACCAGAGCAGGTGCGCAAAAGATGTTCTTTGGACGTGCCGATGTCGAACGTCGGCGTTTCAAAAAATTTTGAAAAGAAGTTAATTTGAATTTTCTTGTTGCACTTACATTAAGTACTTGTTTGTTGTCTGTAAGACTGTATATCTTGCTTCCTGTGAAATCTGGGCCAATTTAAGCATTATTTCGGGATTTTTCTTCGTCGGAGTTCCCAGTAATAAAGTTAATTAATTTTATTTCGTACAATGTTTGTGAAAAGAGCAATTTCCCTTATAAAGTTCCTTAAATTCGATCTAGACTAGACTATCTGTATCTTATTTAGACTAACTCAGAGCCCTGGGTGACCTGTGGACTCAGTCCCATGCCATAAAGATGAAAGGGGACTGAAAACTACCTGATTGTTTTTGGTCTTGGTACCAGTTCTTTCCAGGTTCGGTAACTCAAGCCGAACGCCTTTCTGTTTTCAGTATTTGTAAGTTTGAGAATACAAATACGAATAATAGTAAAGTTATTGGGCACAGGAAGGCAATGCAAGCTTTACGCCGTACGAAAAATTACTTTCGGTTGAGTCTTCGTTGTCATCTGTGGACTTTGTCGTGTCGAAGTTCTTGTTCACCGTGGTCGTGTGGTCATTTGGAAAAGATACTTTCACGTCCAGAAATACCTTGCAGGTTTTCTGTGCCGCTTTCATTCAAACAGTTTTGCACTTTCCAGTCTCTGTGGAACAAAGAACAAGATGGAAAAGACATATCACCTTCAGATTTCCTGCCTATCGGTTCAAAACTCGATGGGGGCAACAAAAATTTGTCAACAAATACTAACGAATCTTCGACTTGTGATGCTCAAGATCCTGGGAATGTAGGTAATAAACTTCGACGTTCTGAAACTGCATTTTTTGGCCTTGAGGTTTTCCCAGAGAACTTTGATGTTTTACCCGCGAAATGTCGTGGATGTGGGGCAATATTTCAGAGTGTTGACCCAGAGAAACCAGGATATGTTATCAAAGAAAAAAATCCAGAACTTAATGAAGGCAGAGAGAGCATTAGAACCCCAGTATGTCAGAGATGCTTCCAAATAACACATTACAACAAAGCTATCCCAGTGGTTACCAGTCAACAGGATGTGATAAGATATCTGAGCCATATCAGGAGTCGTAAAGCACTTATTCTCTACCTTGTCGACATTATGGATATCCCTTCTAGCTTATTCACTCAACTTCTTCAGACTGTCGGCGAAACTAAGAGAATTATTATTGTTGGCAATAAAGTTGATATGTTGCCCATTGACGGGCGAGTTGGTTTACAGGAACAACGGCTTAAAGAAGTGATTTTAACCTACTGTGAAAAGCATGGACTGAAGACTGCAAATGTCAAAGCTGTCTCCTTGATTAGTGCAAGGACAGGCTTTGGTGTGTCTCAGTTGCTTGGTCAAGTCCGAGAGCACTGGGACCAAAATGGAGACATTTATCTATTAGGATGCAGCAACACAGGAAAGACAACATTATTTAACTTGCTGTTGGATCTTCTGAATGCTCACAAAGGTGGCGATATGCTTCAGAGAGCCACAGTCAGTCTCTCACCTGGGACAACTTTGAGTCTATTGAGGTTCCCTGTGGGACACTGGATGTTACAGAAACTGGGTCAACGTCTACACTGTGGTGTTGAAAAGGTTGGTGTTTTTGCTCCAAACATAACAAAACTGATTTTAGTGTAAGTTAGATTAACTTCTTGTTAACCAAAAGTAAGGTCTGTATGGGAAATATCGAACTAGGGCATTTTTATATATTGACTGACTGAGGTCAATTTGTCAAGACTGAAGTTTGGTATTTCTACCAAACACCAAATGTTTGAGGACTTGTAATTGAGAATTTTATTATATTTTTTTAAGTGACATTAATTAACATACTGCAAGCAGAAACTGTTTACCTCAAGTAATACAGTACATGTGCATCTATTGGTCATTAATAATAACTGGTTATGCCCCTGATAGACTACTTGAGAACCAATCTTTGCCATATAATAAAAATATATTTCTTGACCCCAACTAGTAATTTACTTTTAGGGGTTTCAAGACAGGTCTGTAATATCAACAATTATGGTAACAGAAAAGTTTAGTTTGAACCAAGAAGAGGCTTGTTACCTGGAACTTTTCTGTTAGCCTTTTGGCAGGCGGACTCATAGTTAAAGGGCTTATTATGGGAATTTGACAGTCCAGTGCTAATAAAATAAGTACAGGCAGCCTAAGCTTAGAGTTAACTGGAGACAGTAATAAATTGTCAGAACAGATTTCATGGCTTTGTATTTGGGAAAACATTGACATACTGAACTACCTCCAAAAGGCTCCAGACTAGGTACAGATACATTGAAGTAACAACTGTACAGTGATACTTTAAATATTCTAAGTGATTCTAATCAGCAACTGTAATGAAAGTTTTGTTTTCCATATAAATTTAAGCTTCCCATATACAAAGAAAGTTTCATTTATTTTATCAAACCATTCACAATTTATTTTAATTAGTAACTCTAGCTTGGGCTGCCTATGACACTAGCTGTACTTTAATTGTGTTTCATTGAAAGATCAGCCAAACATGAAGGTGTTCATTGACAAGAAAGTTATTTTTTAATTAACTAGTAGATTTTTTTCTTGTATCATTAACTTGTGCAATCAATCCTGTTTACCAACTTTTAGCACAAAGAAAACTCACAAGAAGAGATTAGAGTGGATCAAGAAATAATGCCACAACAACTGACAGACTTCAGGGACACTTGGCAGAGTGAGGAGAGGGACACTTTAAAATATGTTGCCAAGCAACTCAAAGAGCCTTTGACAAGTAATTCAGAGATTGATCTTCTCAGACCTCAACTTGTGCAGGGCAAAGAGGAAAGGAAGACCCAGCAGTGGTTCTATGACACACCGGGAATTGTTAGCAATAATCAGGTGTGTTATTTGTCTTTTCAAATCTAGATATATTTGTTTGTCTGTGTCTGTCTGCCTGTCTGTCTGCATGCTTCAGTGACATTTTTAATTTATATAAGTATTAATCATTAGCTTGCTTAATCATGTATATACTGGTATATGTACATACAGATCTTGCAATTCCTGGAGTCACATTTTCTGCAGAGTTTTTAGGGAATGCAGAAATCTATAGAAACATCACAAACTCTGTAGAAATGGATGGAATTCTGCAGTTTTTTGCAGGTTTCTGCAAAATACAGATTTGTGCAGAAACTTCCTTCAAGAGCAAATATTTGGCAAGATCTGTATGTGTTTGCTTTTTATCCATGTTCAAATGAATCTGTCCAATCTGATTGACTGATGGGCTGGTTGACCGATTGCCTATGTGTCTGTCCATCTGTGTATCAGTTTGTCATCATACTTATAAGATTTAAACAGGTTATTCATGTTCAAATCTGTCCCATCTGACTGACTGATGGGTTGGCTGACCAACTGTCTAGTACATACATGTCTGTCTGTCTGTGTATCTATGAACTTTACACCAAACCTTACAGCAAAAAAACATACCATAAAACTATGTCAACCTTTGTTAACCAAAACCGATATTTGTTGTCATACTTATACGCTGTAAGAAATAAGAATCTACATAACTGTCTGTTTACTTTCTGGTTAGTCTGTTTTTACAGCAATTATAGCATTATCATGTGATGTGTCTGTCTTCAGGTCACCCAGTTCTTGACATTGGAGGAGCTGAAACTGCTGAACCCCCAACTGTGGATTGTCCCAAGGACGTACATTCTCAAACCAGGCCAGGTCATCCTGCTGGGAGGTCTGGCAAGACTTGACTACATTGAGGTTACTATTAATAAAAGAGCAGAAGCTGGTACTCATTTATACAGCTGAGTCGACTGGAGCAAAATGAGTAAAGTGCCTTGCTCAAGGACACAACACAGTGGTCAGGCCAGGGGTTCGAACTCACGACCTTCAGGTTACGAGTCAGACACGCTAACCATTCGACCACTGTGCCGTCGACTTAGACTGCATAGCTGTACATTTTCCTCTGTTCAAAACATCATATTTTCAGTCAATTTTTAACAATAGGGGATGTTATGAAGTCTTAGCAAGCATTGCTGTATATAATTTTCCATGAATTCCATTTCCATTTGCCCCTTCATGGTGCCAGTTTTGGTGCTAAATCTCTTTAATAGCTCTTGATTAGTGCTTGAAAGTGTAGATAAGTTGATTTGTGAAAATAAAGAAATTGATAATTCACCCAAAACTCTTAATATAAGCAAGGGACTCAACTATGATAATGTTTCTTCTTTTTGCAGGTGAAAAGAAGATCTCGATTCGATCAAGATGAAACAGATGACATTGCAAAGGTACATGCAGGCATTTTTAGACTTAATTTTAAAAAAAATTTTTTTTTTTTTTTGCTAAACTGATTAAAAATTAATTTTTTTTCTGAGTAATCTTAAAAAAAGCCTAAATTCCTTGAAACAGGGGAGTGGTGTTCCAGAGAATGAAGTGTTCTGTCCATGTCACATTGAAAAACATTTTAAAGTTTTTTAGAATGTAACCAAGCTTTGTACATGTAAACATACAAAACTTGTCTAACATTCAGTTCCATGTGAAACACTCTCATATACCACAAACGTTTTTAGCCAGTCAGAGAATGCATGTTATGAAAAACATATTTATAAAACATTGCTAAGCTTAGCTGTGGTTAAAAGGATTTCCTTTTGTACTCAAACACCAGGGTTGTCATTAGAAGATGGGACCCAGATACCAGTACAAGGAAACAGAAGGGTCATTACTGCAAATATTACTGTTGAATCATATGTGAAGAAACTCACTTCAGATGTTAGATTTTTTCTGCTTGTTCTGCTGTTGGCACTGTTTGCCCAAAACTTAATCCTAGCGATAATCTTGATCTATTTTTGTGCAGGCCAACCAGTCGATCTACTTCACTGTGTTTGCGTCACCCAACCTACCAGTGCATGTGACTAATACTGCCAAAGCTGACCAGGTTTATGAGAAACACGCAGGCATCACAGATGTACTGATGGTGAGCAGAATTCCTTTAATTTTTAACTGTGTGTTTATACAGCACTTGAACATTCAAGTTTGTGATATTTCCGTGGTTCTTGTAAACACAGCTGTACATGTAATGGATCTGGGGGAGGAGTTCGAATGAATTATAAAAAAATACTTTCTAAGGAGATAAAGATTTTTTTTTCATATAATCGGTAAGTGGGCCTATTATCAGAATCTCTAATACTGTACACACTAGCTATAATAAAATTTCGATACTGAAACATATTACCAATTGAAAGTAGTCAGGTGCAAGATTATTTAAGGCTTTGTGCATTACAACTGACTTGTCATATGCCCTAGTCGAAGACAGTTTATTCCAACCAAG
>JAOBYE010717901.1:0-10726 GCA_025403585.1 Parazoanthus swiftii
AAATACACAATTATTTTACCATAATCTGTGCGCTCGATTGAAATATCGTATTCGTTCAAACATGAATTAATAAAAGATATTAAGTGTTCGATCGTATAAACACCTTCGGGTATAACGAATTTCTTACTAGTAAATTGAAATTCACATGCATTGTTTTTTCTAAAATTAGAATGATTAAGAACAAAATTAAAATAACATTCGTCGTCAATAATATTTTTCGTTGTTAACGGGTACGATACGTTTAATACATTGATATGATAATCACGATTTTCGCAATTAATCGGCTCATCCAAACTCATAGTAAAATCATTGATGTAATTTTTATCGCCTTTTTTGTTCGTTGAATTGCTAATTATTTGCAAATTCATTTCTTTTTTCGTAATTCTTCACGATAAAATCGTCCTAGCACTTCCTCGTTATTAGCGCGATCCTTCAATGCATACGTGGGAGGATCGGTTATATACACTTTATCTATAATAAAAGTTTCACCGATCCATCTTTGTAAATTTGATTTCTCAAACGTGTTATTTTTTACTCTTGCAATTTGTACTTCGTCACCTTCTTTAAGCAAATGCCTAATCGGTTTTGTCTTATGCAAATAACGTTTTAATTTCTTCTCCAAACTAATTTCCTTTTTATTGATATATATATCTTTCGGCGATAATCCGTGGAGACTGCGGTGTGGTGCTTCGTTATATCTCTCGACAATCAAGTGCAAATAGTCAGCATATTTATACCCTCCAATAACACTCAATGTCCTCCTTATCATCAATTTTAACGTTTGTATAAATCTTTCGGCATGACTTGCTTTTATCTCGCGATTGTACGTGTGAAATACATTTATCCCGTATTTTCGACTAATGTCCCCACGTATCTTTTGAAATTCTTTACCCTCATCGCATTGTACATTTTTTGGAATTGCATGATTTTCACTCATAATCGAGACAAATTTCTTTGCTACATTTTCACTTGATTTATTCTTCAATAATTTTACAAAAGCATAACGAGAAGCAATATCCACACACACAAGCATATATCTGTATTGATAATTATATCGTGATAAATCATTCATTTCAGCTAAATCCATAGACCATTGTTTATTAATACTATCTACGTGAATTTTTAAACGGTTATATTTTTTTAAAACAAGTTCATGTAAAGAATAATTGGATTTTTGTTCGTCTTTATCAAAATGTTCACCCTTCAGTAAACGAGAAGCCTTCTTTATTAAATCAGGATCGATGTTCTTTCGCCGACGCCGATTCATCCTTCAATTGTCTATTGATAAGAAAAAACAGTTTATACTATCATTCTAGCGTATAGTCGCGTTAAATTTTCTTCGCCTATTTTTTGCAGCACGTTTCTAACTAGATCAACCTTGGTGTCTTTTTTTATCATATCCCCATATCTTACAATACACTCCTTTGCGGAAAACCCCGTCATTTTCATTGTTGTAAATAAACGTAGTAAACACTTATGTACCTCATCATCATCATAATCAACAGTTTTCTTCACACGCGACCGTTTATTAGTAGTCGTGGCGGCAGCCGGTGTTTTTCGCTTAGGATTTGATATCTCTTCTACAATCGCGTCTAGCTCGTCTTCTTCTTCGCCTTTGATTTGACGCAAAGCCTTTCGCATATTTGCTACGGTGTTCTTGAAATTCCAGTTTCGCCCGAAATTAAAGCTCCTATAGGGTTTATCTTTCCACTCGGTGATTTTATCGCCAAACATGCCAATTTGAAAATTAGTATTTTCAACCTCATCATCATTCTCATCATCGTCCCAGATTGGTACTGGCGGGTTAGCTTCCACTATCTCATAGATAGGCTCTTGCATTTGGAAGGTGAGCCCACCATATTTATCGTTGCTTCTCAAAACAAAACGGCAATGATCGTATTCGGCTACGGGTGCATGGATGCCTTTTCGATCAAACGATCCCAGCTTCTCAAGACGCTTAATTAGCATCTCTAACGCATCCTCTGATATTTCAAGCCTCGTAGTAACAAGAATTGCTCCGTGTGAAGCAACATGCTTACCGCATGAAAGAGTAACTTTTTTGTTATAATCATTAAACCATATAAATTTTTCACCGTTCTTAGTACTCAATATATGAGTACAATGTTTTGAAGGGGCTTTATTAAAAAGTATACACTCATCCATTGTACAAAGCAGACAACACGATTTGAACTGCTGAGAAAATTCACCCGCATTTATACTACCGCTTGACAAACAGTATCAATATAATCGAGATCAATAAAAAACCTAGAAAATAGCGCGAACTTTTTTCATATTTTAAAAGACTTTCACGTATTTGTGGTTTGAATTCCTTTATCATAATCTCCTCAAATACCTCTTTTTCCAAAATGTTTTTAAATTCGATTATTCGGCAGGGCGACTTATCATAAAGATATTTTTGAATCGCTAAAATGACTAATTTCTCATTCGTAGATTTTCGTGGTAAATCCATTATTACTCGATACATGTCATCGTCGCACAACGATGAAATTTTCTTAATTTTCTCAAAATCTTTTCGTAAAATATTTTCGCACCATTTAATAATCTTTTCTCTATGCTCATATGTTGTAATAAAACTAGGAAAAGTCGTAATCAAATTATCTAACATTTTTTTGGTTTAAATCGAAACTGTCGAATTTTTTTATAAGTATGCAAAACTCGCAAAACCTTTTGGATTGGCTATAGCGTATTCTAAACTGTCACTACTCTCGATTTCAGGATAATAATCAGACGCGGAAAAATCTTTTATGTCGTAAATACGGAGACGCAGATAATTCTTAAAAAAAATTCGTAATGATCGAGCCGTTCTTTTATCACCAAATGCTTCAATGAAAATATGTATCTTGTTTTTATCTGTGCGGCAATTACAACTTGCGTCTATGCATTCCTCGTTAATTAGTTTAACACGCGCTATTTTTTTTCGTATATACGTAAATGGACATATACTTGAAATTTTTGAATAAACACTATTTATATCATCATCATTAAAAACACGGCAGCGTAAATAATATGCTGGTGAGTCCACGTCCAAAATAAGTTCTTCGTCTGAGCTATTCATCAGAACCAAGCATCGGAATAAGTGATAGTCACTTGAAAATGTGAAAAGGGTTTTATAGCCACGCCAGATTTTATTGTTTTATGAGCTATATAGTGAACGTCATCAAATTCAATATGCGTTATTAAAACCAAATCCTCATCTGCGGCTACGTTTAAGTTCAAATTGTCGAATACAAATGAATCGTTCGTGAACATAATTTTCGTAGGGTCTGTAATAAATTGATCTTTACATAAATGTTTACCGCTGCGTAACCGAGTTAGATCGTTATCATTAAATAAACTTTTCTTTACTTTCAAAATCCCGTACTTAAGAGAGTATGCATAATCTTCAGCAATATTTTTCTCGACATTAACTGTAATTCTATGGATAATTTTACGCTCATCATAATCGCTAGCATTTTTCAACAACGAGGGTATTTGATAAATACCATTGGTTTTATTTATTTTGCCTGTAACTCTATCTACATTGGTGATAACCCCCTCAAACCAATTTGCTTCACGATATCGATAGACGATTTTGTCTGATTCACCATTTTGTCTGTTTTTCCGCGGGACATTTCCTGTTTTAGCAGCGCTATGAAAATAGGTGATAATGTGTTTTGTCAGATATTTCCTTGGTACGTTCATGTCAAACGAAAAACGCAAATAAACTACACAGTATACATTTCAACACTTTTTATTCACAACATTTAGTAAATCAAGAACACGTACATTATAGAATAAATGCCCAATAACATCAACCAAATAAAATTTGTCGTCACATTTTTTAACACATTCCATGTAGATTTTCTTTGATAATAAGTTTGGATTCATCCATTCTGCTTTAAAAACACCTATTTCATTAAACCATGTCATAA
Source organism: Parazoanthus swiftii (assembly GCA_025403585.1). Classification (NCBI taxonomy): domain Eukaryota; kingdom Metazoa; phylum Cnidaria; class Anthozoa; order Zoantharia; family Parazoanthidae; genus Parazoanthus; species Parazoanthus swiftii. The sequence continues at coordinate 3,933 of JAOBYE010717901.1, forward strand.
TTTCGCTTTTTCTATTATAATCCTGTGACTTCCAATATATGTGAAATAATTTCATTTTTCTACATAAACACTTATCAAACATACATTTGTTTTTAGACACGTATATAATTCTATGACAAGAACCACGATCAAAATCACACAATGCAATATATTTTTTTGATTTTAACCAATTATATTCAAAATGATACATATGTGAACGTACCCTATCATAAGAGTAACACCAATGTTTATACATATAATTATAAGCATAGAAAAGTTTCTTAATATAATTATATTGATAAGGTGTTAATGTCAGCATATAGTAAAAATATATGTCTTTTTGTAGTTCATCGGGTTCGCGCGGATAGTCCTGTTGCTTCATTCTGTCGCAAGCATCTTCGAAAATACATCTTCACTCGTTGTCGATGAATAATGAATAGAGTAAGTCAAACACGAGACAGTTAAAGATAGCTGCATCGTGCTTGACTTCCTCCATTTTTAAAACAGTGTAATCTTTGGGTTACAATGTTCATCTTTTTGTATTTTATCAAGTTTGCTGTTGCTTCTTCATTCTGTTGTCTCTTCATATCCGTTATACAGCTCCATTATATCACATCGACAAAGTCGATCACCAAAGGAATAAAGCATTACACGTACAGTTCTCTGTCATAAATATCCTACATCTCTTCATACGCGAATACGCTTGAAAGAATAAATGTAAAAAGCGTAAAGAAAACAAAATTGAAGATTTTGAATGTATATAGAAACGTGCTTTTTCAAGGTCCTTCAAGTCAGTGTTATAATATTGGATAACGACATCCACAGCATCGCCCAGATGAGTCATAAGAGCGTTTTGACGTAACTGATACATCGTTCTAGTCCAACCAAGTGTGCAGCTATCACGACATTTTTTCCGATTGATACGAATACACGGTAAATTATAAATTCGCGGTGAAAAAGATTGTTGCACATGAGGTACCCAATTTAAATGAAACTCATAATTTTGATGCATTCCCGTATTAATATCTATCAATGTACAATAGAAAATCCCGCCTCTTCTACACTCGTGTATGTGTTCGTAGTTACTAAGCCATAAATAATGTGTCACATTAGGGTACGTAAAGTTGTCTATAAACATATGCGTATTCATATGAATACAGCATTTTCTCAAAGTACTCATTATTTGCTCGTGAAGAGCCGCGTCCTTCTTGCGTGTCTTGTAAAGCAGCAAAGGCTCGGTCTCCTCGACGATTTTGAAAATGCCATTGCCAATACAATTCGTGAGACTATCACGTTCCATCTTACGCAAATCGGGTACCCCACGTTGCATCAATACGTCGCGACCCTTTTTTAAATGCGTGTTTTGCATGTAAATTTAGACGAACACATGCAGGTACAGATAATCTGATTTCGTCAAAAATTTAGTAAGCGAGACATTTTGTCTGCATACAGCTGTGCGAAAATTGGATAATCGAGACATTCTGTTTAATCTGATTTCCATATTCGGTACATTCTGATTTGTCGCAAATATGCGCTGTTATCATGTTGCAACAAGTTAAATATATAAAGAGTTTTGATCGTGGCAAAAGTTTAGTAGTTCGAAATGCAGCGCTCACAGATAACAGAGAGTTTTGAAAATTTTCAAAAATTTGTCGCAGTAACAGAATCTGAAGACGCCGTGGACGATTTTAAAGAGTTCATCCAATTTTGTCAAAAAACGCGCAGCTGCAGTAAATCAAATTTTGATGAAATGGTGAAAAAATGGAAGAAAATCAAAGAGTACAGTCTGAAGTTATCGCCAGAAAAGAAGAAGAATAGCTGTATAGCTACACCTATGAATACGCCTACACATACGAATACATCGCAACAACAGCAACAACAACAGCAATTCACATTCAACCCTGACGATTTCAACCCTCAAGAACTAATTGATTCAATATATATTCCCGAATTGGTTCCTGACGAAGCAGCAGCAGTAAATCAGCAACAATTTGATGAAATTGAAAACCTAATACAATACCCTCCGGAACAGTTACAGCAACAGCAACAGCAACAGCAACAGCAGCAGGTTATTATTGACGAAGCAGAACAACCCGAACAACAAATTGTAGAAGCGCGTGGAAATAATGGTCACGGTAAAAATATTACGATGATGAAAAATGCGCGTAAAAGAAAAGGTAGACCTACGAACGATAATATAATTATGAAACTATATAATAATGATAGACCGCCTAAATTAAACCTCAAAACACTGAATTTTGAAGGTAAAGAATGTCTTATTTTAACGGGGAGTAAAGAGGACATAATATGTAAGACAGAAAAAGAGTATAGAGTGTATAATTCACTTTCCGATACCTATAAGAGACGGTTGCTCGCTATAAAAGATGAAAAAAAAGAAATTGAAGAGCTTATAAATATTGAACTTCTTGGTACATGTAAAAACTCTGAATAAAATTTATTTCTACAACATTTTTCTCAATATTTTTCAAGAATTATCTCAACATTCTACAACATTCTACAACATTCTACAACATTTTACAATATTCTACAACATTTTTCAACATTCACCACCCTATATTAATAAAGTAAAAAATAAGATAATGGGGTATAGTGTCAGGTCGCTCGTGTTCCACTAGATCGTTAGATTTTTCAAATATAAGTTTGATGAAATTCTTATCATCTACATGGAATTCTTTTATGAATTTATATCTTGCAAAATCAGTAAAAATACTCCAATCAGTCAAACCATTATTCCTTAACAATGAAATGAATTTATCGCGTTGCATCTCTTGACTGTACATTGTCCCGTCTTCATACCGCCAATTTAAAATTGCTCTTTTTGCCATCTCACAACACCAAAAGACGTCTGAGCAAAACGTTATGCGTTGGTTGCTTACAAACCTGAATTAAAGCTTGTACGTATTGATTAGAGAATTTATAGAGGTTGTGGAGTTCTTGCAAATACTTTTTATTAAAATCGCGACTCTCTTGCACTATACGTCTGACTTCTTCATCTGTATCGTAAAGAGTTTGTAATTCTTGCTGTGAATAAACACTCGCGTCTCTTACTTTTTTATCCAAAACCGCATTTATTCTTGAATTCATATCATTGTATTGCAATAAAATATCACCATGTACAGTTATATACAAATTTAACAATTTTCGTATATTCAAAACACTTTCTTTATTCAGCAAATCGTCTGCGTAGTCAATATCGCGAGTTGCAACGCTAATCTCATCGAATACAATAGCTATATTAATTTGCCCACCATACGGTACAAGATCAACATATTTTTTACGCGTAATACACAATAGCATAAAATTATATATATCACAAGAACATTCACGTTTGAGTACCATGACTATAATGCATGCATAACTAATATACTACAGTCTTTTTATACTTAACGCAAAAATGCTTAGTTATTCAAAAATCGTGTCAAATCCGTTTCTACTATATTCTTCGGTTAGTCTTACAACGAAAGTACAATTCCCGTTCACGCTATCAAATTCGGTCTTGCTTATATAATCCTTGGAGTAACACCATTTCAGAAAATTCTTAGCTTCGTCGCGGTAAAGTTCCATGATCCAATCATACCTAAATTCATCGTCTAGCCTCGCGGGATCAAAGTACATTAATAATTTCTCTTCGCTAAAAAGCCTCACTGCAAACGCAAATGCAAAATCTTCAATAAATTCTACTTTATAATACTTCTTCATTTCGTATCAGCACTTCGTCTAGTTCGTCAATATGATCGTCGTATATTTTCCTCTGAATAAAACCAGCAAGCATTGATTGAGTAAATATATCATTCATTTCATGTACGTTTTTTATCGTAATATTCTTACGCCAGTCTTCTTTTTTTAAGTAATATTTCTGTAGGTAAGGTGGGAATATATTGCTCACACGATTATGACATATATAAAAATACGTCACGAATCCCTCCTCTCCATAAAACTCAACACGCGAGAATCTAGAATGATTTATAACACCTTGAAAAACAAGACCACAAAACGTGCAAACACTCATCTCTCAATCAGTTCAATCTCTCAAAAGAATTTTATATTTACTTCTAAAGCCGACAATCAGGTATTTTGCCATAAATCAGCAATCGCGAATTACTTCAAAAAATTAAAGCCAACAAACACATTTTTGCCATAAATCACCAATCGCGAATTACTTCAAAGAATTAAAGCCGACAAACACATTTTTACCATAAATCACCAATCGCGAATTTACATCAAAGCCGACAATCAAACATTTTTGTCATCAATCACCAATCGCAAATTTAGCATTTCGCGCGCTGAGCGTTATAAAAAATCAAGCGTTGCGTGTTTTGTATAAAACATGGAGACCTACCTTGAGCTGAAATGGTGTTTCAGAAATAGAATAAATCTATACGAAAAAATAAAACAATCTGACTTTGAAGACGTAACAGGCATTAGCATACGTGACGCGTTTGGTATCGAAGAATTTATAATTCGAGAACCGTCCACAATACGAATCGTTTGGTATTCTGTCCAAAACAAACTCGTTCAAAGTGCATTAGAAAATCGAAGCGACGACTACCTACGTCCTGAAAACATCAAGAAATTAGTAATCACAGAGTGGTGAGAATGAATCGTCGTGAGATAAAGCGTATCGACTTGGTATGGCAAATGAACAACGGTCAAAAAGTGAAATGCCCGATTAAGCCTGAACGTTTCAAGACAATTGTACGCGAAGTAGTACCCACATTCGACTTTTTGGCAAGCGATTGGTTTACACTTGGAGATAAAGTTTGCATACTAGATTTTCTATATAGTAAAGTAGCACCAAGTAGTTTAACAGAAAAACCGGCGTTTGTAAACATACAAATTGGGTGGGTTCCATAAAACATTTAATGTACAAACAATTCCATATTCACTTCTATAATAAGTTACTATAATAAAGTGTTTTGTCATTTACAACAACGTGTCAGAAATTCCACAAATGTATAAATCATCTCCCGTGTTACTACTATCTTCTCTCCTTCTCCTTCTTTTGCTACGCGACCTTTATCGATCAGTAGTCGAAGCGCCTTGAATGCGGTTGGAATCCATGCGCAACTTACGTCACCAAACACCAATTCGTCTTTCACAGGATCATCCGTTCTGTCTATAACCTTTGTTGTTGTTGTATCAGTTATTAGAGGTAGATACCGAGCATTTTCGTAGATAATATGGTCAACAATGCGATTCAACCTATCTCGCTCTGATTCAGACATGGTTCTTTTACGAGGCGGCGGCGTTGTAGGAAATGTCAACACTTTCTTTAGGGTATTACTATAATTTAACTTTCGTACAGAAAAATCCAATCTTGCTATATCGTCGCTGTTGTCAATACGTGTTCCGTATTTGTAAAAAACCCACGGTTTCATCTCCTTAAATATATGCTGCAATAAATTCGGTTCTTGAATCGTGTACACTGTCACATAGTCATTAATTACAAATTGATATTCCTTATTATAACCAGATAATACTGCACGAAATGCGCAAAGACCAATTTCACATGCGTATTGATAATCATAAGGGCCGTGTTTGTTTGTGTACCAATATAATATCATATACAGTTCGCTTTCTTTGCGCATCATCTCTGCTCAACACTCTCTTTTAATAGCAACAAGGACAGCATGTCTCCTCACGTTTTATTGTTAAAACTAGCTTTTTTAAATCAGTTCGCAATACTTTATTCATGTATGCATTCCAAATATTCTCAATTTCTTTTTCACAGAAAAAATCAATCTCATTCTTTTCATTCTTATCGAATAAATCAATAATTTTCTGCACATGATCATGACCTAGCTCAGCATTGGCTAAACTATTAACGCTATGCTTTATTATCACAGTATCATTACCACTGTCAAGAATCCACTTAAAAATATAATAATAAGGCATCGTAGCAGAACGAACTTAAACTAATTTCTCAATCGCAGCATGGACAACCGTTTTTATACTGTTTCAACATCAACTTTGAGGGTAAACGATGAAATGTTGATTTTTGAACATGTAGTATTCGATCATTAACTATATCCCATAGCTCTTGTAACTCCTTATTGCAAAAAAAAATAATACGATCATTTTCTCTCAACAAATTCAAATATTTTTCTTGACGATCCTTAAAAAATGTACGGAAGGTCTCTACAGAAAGCGTATGTCTTATGTCAAAAATAACATGACCGTCTCTGTCCCAAAATTTCCAGACAAAACTAATAGTGTGCACCATTATCAAGCATCTAATGATGCATGTAACAAAGCACGAGTCATTAAAAACACGCAAAAAATGTAGTAAAATCGAGAATCTCGATTTAACACCAAAAAACATGTTAAATCGACAATCTCGATTTAATCAAATACCATACATATTTGCGATCAACCAATCAGCGTAGAGAAAAAAAAGGGAATTCCCCTAAAATCTTCTATATAAGACACTGCCATTCATCATCTTACTCATTCGGCACAACCACGGCTTTGGAGAGCGGAGCTAAGCCATAATTCACTAACATGTGAATACCCCTACACTTAATTAAAAAAGCAACTTTTTGTTTATATCAGCGAAGACGCTGATGAATGAAGATTCATCAGCATCTTCACTGATTGTTGCAGCTTAGAGCCACGGTTTATATAGTGGTGGAATGATTCTGATTGGTTGATTCTATCAACCAATCCTATTCGAGATAAAAATATCAGCCAATCATAATCGAGAAAAAAAGGGAAATCCCCTTCCAGCCTCTATATAAGCCCATGCCATTCACAATCTTACTCATTCGGCACAACCGAGGCTTTGGATAGCGGAG
>JAOBYE010717912.1:0-25323 GCA_025403585.1 Parazoanthus swiftii
GAACGAGGCTAGTGAGGCTAATTTAAATAAAAACAAGAGAATACTAAAATAGCCGCCATTTATGAAAGTGGTCTATATGCGAATTTTAATTTCAAAAGTGGAAATCTTAACTATGCCGAGGCTACAAACGAGGCTTAAAATCTTTGATTAAGTATTTACAAGAAACTTTAAAAAAAACCAGAAAGACGGTGCCAAAAAAATCAGAGGAAACCTGAATATTCGATGTCTGATTTTTCTCGCTTTGAGGACTCGAAAAAAAGACCACGTCATCCAGCCAAAAACATTTTAATAACTAATTTCAGTAAATTTACATGGTCTCCACCGACGAGACACGCCCTTCTCCATCTCGTCCCGTGCCTTTGCTATCCAGTGTTTTAGGTACATATACGGGACCAGAAACATTCAGGCTCTGGTTAAAAGAAATACTGTTTGTCTCTTGAGTAGAAATTTAACATCAATTAAAAAGTAGCTAGTGGGCAATCAAAGCTTGAAAAACTTATTACATAAAGAATAATTGGATTGTCGTGGCCAAAGCGCTTTACGGTTTAAAGGGAACCTCAAAAATACCGAATATTGTCTTTGTCTGCATTGTCAGTTAATATCGATTGCGTTCTCAGGGCTAACGATCGACTATATTTCCCGCGTATCGCCAAGAAAATGGTTGCAGTGCCAGACAATGAGATGGGGGGCCTGGCACTGCCTCTAATCATGTCATTTTTCAAGAGGGCGGTACGCGGAAAACTCAAACTTAAGTAATAGTCAAACGAAATCGGTTAGGGCTCATTAACATTCCTCAAACTGACAATCTCAATTTTAACTACTGTTTTACTTGAAAACTTTCTAAGGTCAGGTTAGTATTAGGGTTAGAGTTATGATAAGGGTTGGGGTTGGGGTTACATTTAGGAGAAGATTATAGTATTTGTGAAGTGTGATTGTTAGTTTGAGTATTGTGATTGAACCCTAACTAACAAAATCGCTTAGAGTTTGATCTATTAAAATAATAGATTTGTATCTACAACATACGGACCAAGGCAATACTAAGGTTTAATTTGAAAGCAGAAGTTTTCCAGCCGAAGATCCCTTCATCCTAGCTTCCATTCATTTGGCAGAAGCCACACATGTACAAGCGATTGATGTTCTAAGCAACCCATCGGGAATATAAAACAATAAAAAAAATTATTACAAACCACCTCGCTTTATCAGACTTCAGTAACTGCCTTTGGAAAATTTGAACCAAACCAGCAGAAAACAACCATTTTCAGTTCCTGATAAATAGTTTGAGCCTTGCTGAAACTTCATACAATAGCTATTATACATAACCAAACTGCGAAACCGCAGAATTTTCGGTTCCCAAATCAATTCTACAAATTAAAAAGAGATTAAATACGCAAAACTTTGTGTCACTGCCAGCAGTCATGTTCGAATAGTTAGTTCGTGAATTCATAAATTCCCGTCTACTATTTTGGATCAATTTTTAAAATAACAAAAGCTACACTGCCTTTTTTTCAATACGGAATATCGGTTCTGTGCTACACTTTTAGGGTGAATTCACAAGGAGACAAGCACTGGGGGTCCGTCATTCCTTGCGCGCCTGCAGTACACAAAGTTGAAAACTTGGTGTAGAGATTGTCATCTTAAATCAACTTCCATCGGAAGTGCCGGTTATTCCAAACGACTTTTAACTAAAGTTTAAATATTAATGTTGAACTACAGTGTCACTTCAAACAAAGCGCGACTGATGGAGAGCATCCGATTTGAGCCTTTTAATTAAAAATGACACTTGTCTTTCAATTTTTCTAAAAAATCTCAATTTTTAGTTTGGGAAATCAATAATACACTAAAAACACTTTTATTCTTCACGATAAGCAAACTGAAAGGTTTTATTAGGGTTTTCGGTATGTCTTTGCATCTAAGCAGGTCAAAGGTCAACATTTTCGGTCAAACATAAATATAAGATACTTTCACTTTTAGCTACAGCAAGTGGGAAAAAATAAATCTTCTCTGGGGAGAATATTTTCTTAGAGGACTTATTTATACAAAGTTTGGGAAAATGGATAGCAGTTCGAGCAAGTAGTTTAAAGCAACTCGCAAACAAGAAAATATTAAGAAGTACTGGGCTGTGCACGGAAACACACAGTTTATTTACCGTAATGAGTGTATTATCTACACAAATTAACACCCAGCACGGTGCTGCGCAAACTTATTAAAACTTTCGAAATAACTACGTATTTGGAATTATTTTAACTACGTCGTTACAATTATTTTATTCAAAGTATTATTTATATGTACGATTTCAAACAAGGCTCAAACTTCCAAGCTGAAAGACGTCCAATCAGCCCACAAATATAACAAACATTACTCAATTGAACAACTTCAGGACCCAATTTGTCCTGCTTCCGTTAAATTCGAGACACTAAGATCTGTTCTGGAACTTGTTTTACAATCACGTTTTAAAAAATAGACACATTTTAGGCCTTTACTCTCGCTAAATATGCTATCAACGACAGCTTAAAAATCTTCGCATCACAACGGCTTTATGAATTATAATTTTCTAAGATAATTAAGCGTTGTTTAAATTATGTTACTTTTGACCTCCAGAAACTATAAAGTTCAAACTTGAACTAATTGGCAAGGAATAACAAGATTAGTGTTGTCTTGTATTGCATCTTCTTCAAAGTCGATTAGTTCTGAAATGGAAAAGAATAAAACTGTTTAAATGATTAGTTCTAATTGTTCCCGCAAAAAATGCTGTTTTGGATTTTGGATTAATTTTAACCAAAAACTGTAGCTAAATATTCTTTTTATAAAAAAAAAAAGAATTTACTGAAAATAATAGTTTCCGAAACATTTAATTGAACTTAAGTTTAACAGAATCTGGAGTTTAGTATCAAAAAAATGTGCTGCACAAAAAGCCTTGAGTTAGGGTCACTTCCGCTGCGATAGGCGGGGTTATCTTCGAAACGGTTGATAATTATAATGTTAAATATGTTTAGAAACGATTTGCTGTTATGTAGAATTCAAATGTGACTATGAAGTGTGAAAAGAAATGGAGTGGTTGCTGTGTATCCCGAGGTGCATGATGCATGGCGTTGAATACCTGTTATACTAGCGTGACAGTTTGTCACGTTATGACACAATACTCTTCAACTGTGACATCGTGCGTCACTAATTGACGTGATTTTCATAACGCGACACACACCAGCAGCCCTCTGAACCAACTCACCATTCCTGACTAAGTGTCGGCGAAGCGCTCAATCCTGAGCTTGAATCTACAGTAGACAATGAAATGTCGGAGTGGTTAGTCACTGTCTGTAGTGCTACAGACAAAAATATGTTTCTTGGGTACTTTAGAAGCAAGATGAATCAATGTATATTTAACGGTTGGAACACGGACTGGAGTTTCTCTGATAACATACTCAACGTTGCCTGTCACTTACACAAAAACAACGGGTGTTCTAAATATATCATATTTGCTCATTGTAACTCCTTTTTCATAAAAAAAAAATTAGCTATAAGATTGCAGTAATTCTTAATGATTTTACCGCCCAGTTACAACTTCCTTCACAGATCTTTTTACATTGTTGTCTCTGTTTATTTCAATCTTGGTTAGGACCTGGTTCAATACTGTTTTCATAACGAGACGTTTATGGTTATTTCACTTGAAGATAAACATGAAGTCGCTGCACCAGCACAGAATACACACAACCATCTTTATTTGCACGCAGGGCATACATATAAATAAAGAGAGAGAAATAATAAGGTACTTCTCAAAGTTGAGTATAGAACACCTGAAGCATTCAGTGACGGTCAATCGAGTCAGTTCCCTATCGCCTTACTCTAGATCTAGCTACAATAGTAGCCATATGCCCTAAGCTCAACAAAGCCATAGGCACTCCGTCATCAGCGTAATCAGGAAAAGAAAGATACACATACCTGATGAAAGTCTTGGTGACTGTCCTTCAGGAAGATCCAGAGAATTCTACAAGAATATCAACCTCAAGTTAACAAGATAGTAAATTTACTGGAAGTTACAGTTTTACTAACTGAGCTAAGGTCGCACACTCAATTATCGGCGTACCTGGGAGTGTTTCCTCAGAGAACACGAAATCAAACCTGAAACCATGGCTAACAGAGGTTTCCATTCTACTAAAGTAGTATTTGGGGGAATAAATGTGAAGATTTCTCAATGTAGAAACTGCAAATTTGAGAGATCTTTGACTATGAGTAGTCCCTAATTCCTCGAGCCGCGGAAATGAAATCGTGATAGAGGACGGGCGGAAAACTGGAGCGGGCAAAACAAAAAAAAGGGAAGATGGGAAGAGAAAGTAAAAAATAGTTGTTTCTGCCCATCTGCTCTTGTTCGTTTCTCGCCCCAGTTTCCGTGCACCGTCTTTCGCGCTTTATTTTCCGCAGCTTAGCTAATACAAGCGGAAAAATATGGACTAATCGTAGCTACTGATAGGAAAAAATGTGTTCAAAAGCAGCCTCTTACCATTGAGATGTATATTATTAATAGATAAAAAAGGCATTATCATAATAAAATTATATTCTCCATCATCAATCTTAGTGAATCATCCTTCTCAAAATCTAAGATCCTAAGCTTTTACTACAACTCCTCCTTCCGATTCCAAATAGCCCCTTAAACCCCAGATAACCATATTATACCCTAAATAGCCCAAGGGTACATTCGATTGACCGTTTTCCGACATAGAAATATAAACACATACGGTAAAATTTCCGCACGAAGCAGTGGAACGATTGATCCGAATTAAGATATAAGACAAGCTCAAAATATGCTGTTTAGTCACAGCATATTTTTATGTATTTCTAAACTTATCGAATGAAGGTACGTATTCCAATTATCCTGTCTGGAATACGGTCAATTGAACGCACAGTAACTTGACAACAACCCACGAGGGTCTGTTTGAGCTATGGGCTCCACCCCATGACTTGACACCAGCTTGCACAAAGAGGCTCCACTCGGAGGATACGAATGGAATGTAGTTTAAGACAACCAATTATTCATATCTCCCGACAACAGTTGTTAGCAGAACGGTCAATCAATATTGTCAGTGACAGATGTTACAGTGCATGCGTTACGAGCATTTTATTGCAACTTTACTGCTCATTAGTGTTTTAAATTAGCCAAGCGAAGAGCGAGGGGAAGTGACAATTCAAATGCAATAAACTGAATTCAGAGTACAAGAAAAGAGATATGGAAGGTGAAAGCAAACAAGCAATAGTTTGTCAACAAAATTTCAGAAAGTAGCTCTCCTTTGAAAGATTCACCAAGGCAGTGGTCCGTAAAATGAATTGAATTACTTAATCAAATTAATTAATTAATTAATTTAAAATCAGGCTTTGAATGCGATAGCATATGAAACCATAACAGAAACAGCATTCTTCAACTTTGACCTTTAAGTAAAATTCACTGACATAACCACATTCGTACAAGTAGAAACGAAAAAAAAATGAGGACCCAAAGATTTGACGAAATAGGAAAGCAGAGGATGTTCACTGAACTTGTTATTCATGCATTTTCTTGTTCTTCGTGAAGGTGAGGAAACGTAAATTTCTTTTTAACAGAGAGCCAGCATGCAGATTATTTCAGTACAGCGGTTTTCGCCAAACAGCAACAAATATAAAATGGGAAGGCAAGCCGAATCAACAAAAGTTGTAACGTTTTGGACGTCAGGTTGAGTAGAAGGCTGACATTTCGAACGAAAGCAAAATAAAACCAAGATCAAGTTGAATTTAGTCAAATTGTTCTTTATATTATTGTGTGCCATATCTTTAAACAGCAGAGCATACCGTGGCACTGAAACCAAGCGAAGCACCGAGCAGCTTCAGCTTTCAGGTTACAAAAAAAAATTAACTTAAAAGCTCCACATTTACTTCCTGTCGAAAGTTGAACATAGAAGTAATGGGATGGGACGTAAAGAGAATACTACTAATTTTGTGACTAAACCAGCAGCCAGATATTGACCGCTGGCCGCAAAATGGGAGGATATGTGTATGATAGCGTTGGGATATTAAGAGAGTCAAGGGCCTATTTCACGTCATATTACCGTCGAATTTCATTGAAGACATTAAACTCAACCGAACGAGTAAAAGTCTGATAAAATGAATTATTCCAGATAAATCAAACATCTAGATGAATAAAATCGTTACAGGAACATAGCCTTATCGTTATCATTATCGATTTATTCTTATTGTGTTTTCCAATGTTGTTATTGTTGTTATTGTTGTTGTTATCATTGTTATTATTATTATTATTATTGTTATCATTATTACTGCTGCTGCTGCTGCTACTACAACTACTACTACTACTACTACTACTACTACTACTACTGCTACTACTACTACTACTACTATTACTACTACTGCTACTACTACTACTGCTACTACTACTATTACTACTGCTACTACTACTACTACTACTACTACTACTACTACTACTACTACTACTGCTACTACTACTACAACTACTACTACAACTACTACTGTTACTATTACTACTATCAGCTGATACTAGGTTCTTAGTAAAACTAAACGGCTACAATTACATTCGACGTAATATGACGTCTGAAATGGGCCACAGGCCACTGCCCAAATGAACCGAAACAGAAAGAGAGCAAAGACAAATGAACAGATGAGCCCCAAGAGAGAGTGCAACGGACCGTTGAGTATTGTCCAAGTTGTCGTTTGCTTAGCTCAATTGCTAACTCCAACTGCCGCTGCTCATCATTCTTACTTTTCGGCCGTATATCTTGGATGAACTGGGAGAAACAAAAGCAATTACAACATGAAAGAAAAGAGCATAGAAAAAAAACAGTGAAAACACAAAGGAAGTAAACAAACATGGTTAAAACAGTTTTAAGACACAAAAGAAAATGAAGGAATGCGACTGAGAAAGATAATAAAGAAAAAATGGGAAATGTAGTATTTCAATTTTTCTCACGAATGAAAGATTTGACCAAAAGCAGACACTGCACGCACTAAGTTATTAGAATTACAAGGAGACAGCAGGCTTGGTTACACGTTGCAGCAATGCAAGCAATACTGCGCGCAGTTGTTTTAATCAGTGTAGCTAACCTAATATTATGTGCAGCATATATGACGTGGTTACAGAGTCCTGTTATCAAAAACACAGAGAAGCAAAAAGAGGGCTTTGTTAAAAAAAAAGTTACAGGCATCTATTGCAATTCTCCTGTTAGCGCTTTCAGCCCCAGCCAGTTTATCAGTATGTAAACTCTCTTTACACTGTCCACACAAAAGAAGTTGTTTGGTAATGAGAATGAAGCGTTTGATCATACAAAAAAATTATCTAATATGAAAAACAAAATTCTCCCAACCTATTTACAAAAAGACTACAGAGGCAGTTTAGGAGAATTCAGCAACACGCCATATGGCGTATTTAGAGGTGAGAGGTTAGATTAAAGGAAAGACCACTGCGTGCAATTGTGGAGTTAGAGATCACACGACGAAACTGATGGGCGCAATGTTGCAGAAACAGGATCGCATTCTACTTTTGCAATACTGCACGCAGCAACTGCAAAGGTGGCCTCACGTTGCAGTTGCGTCGGACTGCGCGAAATACTGCAATGCAGTGTTGCATCGTGTGGCGAGGCCAGTTTTAAGCATTTGCAAACGCCAAAACTTTCAAACTATAAAGAAAGCGTTGACAAAAAAATAAATACATTTCGGGGGAATTTTGATTTTATTTTCGGAAATTTTGACTTGGAGATCAAAGTAACTATTCTCAAAACTTATAAATGAATTTTGTACTGACACTTTAAAGATTTTCGATGTTGACAAACGTGGGGGGGGGGGGTCGTTATGAAAGAAGATACCACAAAAGTTTTCACTCTTCTGGAGATGAAATTATTGGCTTAAAACAACTGGTTCAAAGGTTCCATACGAAATCACGTCACTCTTTGAAATAAGCAAAATAAATGTTATGCAACAACAAACACTTCCACCATTACTCAGTCCACAGGGGAACAGTTTACAAAAATTTCACTCTTCTAAAATCTTCTGGTGTAGGAATAAAAGTTGATGTCATTGGTAGCTTAACAGAAGCTAACTAGCATTAAACATTATGTTAACAACAGCATAGCAAGAACACACAAGTTTTTGCGGACGTTATCGAATTAGTGGCAGTGAAGGAAAGCTTATGACACACTGAGTTAGTTTTGTGATGATGCAAATTTCTGATGTAAATCTATTCTACTACTCACTTGGTGCACCACGAACCACATAATACAGAACTTATTTGTAGCATAGACTACTTTCATAATTTGCTCCAGTGACCATAAACAACAACTTCAAGTCGAGGACAAGTTCCAAGTTCTCATAGATTTGCTGTATTTTGGCCCTACTGGCCTCGACTCGAAGTTTTTGTTCATGGCCACTGGGGCGAAAGTGGTCTATATAACTTCATCTAACAGGGATTGGCCCTTATAGCTAAGTTACAATAAATCAACATATCGTAATTGCTGTAATCTGACTGGTTTACAATTGTCCAATACCACACTCTTCTTGTGTTTTAGACATTCAAAATGGCGGAATCTTAATTTATTTCAAAGAAAAACCGAATCTTGTAAAATCATTCGTTTTGAGATGTGTCATTTTAAAAATCTTCAGACTTCTTTTTAATTCTGTTGATTTATCATAAGCAAGGTACAAATTCAGGATTATTTCAGGCCTACAAGTTTTCTTTTCGCCATTTAAGGAGGCAGATTAAACTTCGACCATTCAGCATTGTTGCCTATGACGGCACTATTGGTTCATGGCATTAACGTTCCTCAGCTCACGATACAGCGGAGTTACAACCAATACAAACCTGTGGATATCCGTCATAATCAGTAGATAATCGACCACCATTTACTGTTGAAATGTCGTCAGTTGATGATGATCGCGCTCGAACTGGCGGGGATTCATTGGTGCTACGAACATAACAAGTCACGTTAAAGATACATTTCGCAAAATTTAAATTTATCCCACAAAATCAAAATGGGATAGACGAACGTATGGACGGAACTATACTTGGCATTGTATAAAGAGAAAACACATACAACCAAACCGAAGTTCAGACAGATAAAACGAAGAGGGGAAGGTAACGTACAGAACCGAAACTGGTCTATTGTGGAGAGATCAGTGTTTTTAAAACAGGTTATCAATTTATGCAAATCTAAAAGTGAAATCGCGCCATTGGCTGGGATTTGTAGCATCTAATTGGTCAAAAAAAATTGAAATAGCTGTAGATAAACGAGAACAACCAAAATCACAGAAACAGTTAAATGAAATTGAAAATAGGTTGATATTGAACAAAGTTGTAAAACCAGTGGGGTTCCCTACCTATTTACAGTTGTGGAGGACGCTGCACGGCCGTTGAATATTCCGTGACTGACAGGCCGGCCACCTTTCCCGCCAAGCCCCATCAGGTTGGGCCGGTTCATACTGGCCGGGTTACCCGTCACAGCCCGTTTGGAGCGAGGACCGACTGCCGTTGCACTACGAGGGATAACTATCGGGGAAAAAAATTAAAAATGACATTCAAAGCCTGTCAAGATATCTCAAATTATTAAACGTTGCTATAAGAAAACTTGTGTTAAAGTTTATTTTTGGCGTGGTATCAAAAAATTTAAAAATGTTAGAAACCCCTCCAGTGGGAAGCGCGGTTGGGAAGATCGATGCACTAACTCTTGTATAAATATAAATACATATTACAAAGAGGATTCAACTGGCAATTGAGACCAAATACTTTGACCTTTGACTTTTACTGTGTGCTGCTGACATGCTTTCTAACATGGTAAAATTGCCAAAGTGATAATCACTATATAAAGTAAAGTGTAACAATAAGAAAACCACAATTTTACATCACAAATTTTACAAACACAGCCATACATGCAAATTTTACAAACACAGCCAAACAAATTAAGCATGCAGGCACAAGTAGAAGCATGAACCTTAGTTTTACCTTGAACTCTGCTACCATCGTCAGGATCCCTCTGCACAGTCTGTAATAAAACCACAGATTTATGAGCTTCACCCAAGCCTCCTTAACTTCTTTGTCCTTTAATATTCTATTCGTTCAGATTCAGATTAAGCCATAAGCCATAAGATGAGTGCTTTCCATGCAGATAAAATGAACAATTGAATCTAAGAATCAAACTCACCACAGGTAAGTCATGTAGGATCTGATAGCCATCTCCTGGCCCCATGTGCGAGATGTGGTTGAAATTCGTCGGACCAGAAATGAGTTTGGACCGTAGATCTGCATCGAGGTTCTGAAGTCCCAACTCTCGCGTCTTGAATGAGAACCTAAATCACGCGGATGATAAGAGAAGGATAACTTAGTTTATAAACTAAGATAACAAGAGGATAGATTAGTTTACAAACCAGGATGATTAGTGGGGGATAGCTTAGTTTAAAAACCAGGATGATTAGAGAGACAGCATAGTTTACAACACAGGATGATAATAGTTGAATGGCTTAGTTTACAAACCAGAATGACGAGAGGGATGGACTAGTTTACAAACCAGGATGATTAGAGAGCGATAGCTTGGTTCATAAACCAAGATGCTTGGATAGCTTCGTTTATAACACAGGATGATAATAGATGAATGGCTCAGTGTACAAACCAGAATGACGAGAGGAATGGATTAGTTAACAACCCAGGATGATCAGAGGGATAGCTTAGTTTACACACCAGAATGATAATAGAGGAATAGCTTAATTTTCAAACCATGATGACCAGACGGATAATAACTAAATAAGGATGGTTTGGTCAACAAACCAAGGTTGTCCAAGAGCAAGAGAACTCAAGACATCGAAACACAATTCCTATTCACACAACTCTTTTCCTTGTACAAAACAAAACGTTTTGAAGAGACAAGGGAAGATAAATAAAGATACACAATAAAACCCCAAGAAAAACCTTTAAAACGTTTTCACAAAATACTAAAGTGGTTCTCCACGTAAAAAAAATAATGAAACCTCTAACAAAATACAAGAAATAAACGAAATTCACTCAGTCTCTTGCCATGTTTAAGACAACCTTGCTGAAAATGATGTTTTTTAAAGATTGACTCCGCTGATAAACTTCACTAACGTGGTATGTATAACTAATATACTCGCTGGTAAAGGAGATTAAATATGTTCCGTATTTAAGTACAATAAACTTACTTTCGCTTGCTCTTCAATTTCAGGATTGCAGCAATGGCTTTCTTTCCTTTGTTTGGGTCAGGGATGATCAGCTCATCTTGAATTCAAATGAATATAACGTATTTCAGTGTTTAGAATAAAGTACACCCCAACACCTCCCCCCCCCCCACTTTCACGGATGAACGAAAAGTTCTCCAAGTAAACTCCTAGATGTATACCAACCTTCAAGGAACTTGTTCTTGAGGTAAACCAGTCGATACTGTTCCGTCGCCAGGCACAGACACAACGAGCCATCACTGATTAGTGACTGACACTGCAACGGATAAAACAACGAGAACAGATAAAAGTTAATAACTCATTATCACAAGCAACTAGGCCTTCATTTTCCGGATTTAGAGGAGATAAGTGGCTAAGCTAAGCTAAGGGGTACAACATTGCGGGATCACGAAACTCCCGCAATGCTGTACTCTAACATTCTGGGCTAAAACAGCTTCTTAAATTTAAAGTTCTTACACGCGGGTTTTCACTGTAATGAATTTCCTTGCCTGGAAGAGAAGAATTTTCAAAACGTCTTAAACTTGATCATCGGGACAAGAGTTAAGGTATAACTACCCACCTACCCCTCCCTTAGGTTAGGGTTTGAAGCAAGGTTGGGGATAGCTTTACTTTAGGTTTGGGGGAGGGGTAGGTGGGGTAGTTGCCCCGTTTGAAAACATTCAACAGTAGCCCTACCCTCTTAATGGGAATCGTCTGCAGCCATTCGGAGGTCGTTGAGTCAAACACATCGATTCCTCTCTCACTAAACGAGATGACATATGGATGCGAATAGGCTGCAAAAAACAAACTTGGTCACTGATGCATTTGACAGTTTTCCTTCACTTCAAAAATAAATTCTCTGGTGTATAAAAACACATTCTCAAACTCTAATTCTCAACTCCCTAGACTACTGTGGATAGAGTGGTATCAAAGTCAAAAATCAACATGGCGGACCATTCGAATCCTGGCGCTTTCTCTGATCCCGGCTCTTCTAAGAGCTCTAGTACGGGTCAGAAGGACCAAAGTGAGTCTTCTCCTGATATCATCGATAGTGACAAAGGATTTTGGAATTCGATACCACTCCATCCACGATGCTTTGAGTTCTGTTATGCTAATTTATAGAGGAAGCCGTGAATTACGTTATCATCAATAACCAACATGATTGTCCCATTTTGGTCATGTGCACGGACCTTGATACTAAATGAAGCATCAGATCAAGATTGTAGAGTCGATCATTTAAATTAGGTCATAAATATTGTTTATACAACACCTTTAAATAAAAGATTCGCACCGGTTAAGATTTAGACTTCGTTAAACAATCGGCCACGTGCGGTTTGATCTCGGATCAAATACTGATCGAGAGACTGGCATTAAGCTACAAAGAGTTAGAGCCTGGGGCTTTTTTTGGACTACTATTATATCAAAATCATCAACAAAAACTGCCACGTGGTCGTAGCAAAAATGTACCCAATTCGATTCCACGAATCCGCCTTAGTCTTTAAAACACCTTTTTATATAACACTACACTCTACCACTAAGTTATCAAGTCGTATATGGACTCATATGGAGCAAACTGTGAAATTTATTTGAACCAAAACCATGAATGTTTTACACAAAAAGCAGAAGCCATAACATTCATTCGTGAGTTCTTTTGATTTTGCTTATATTTTGAACGGTCCAAAAAAATCCACTTCGTGTTTCTTTACCTTGCAACTAGAACATTCACTCTGGTCAGAGCTACTGAGGAGTTTGAGGGTTAGAGCGTGAGAATACTGTACATCAGAGAGGAAAGCTAAAACCACTTACCGACACTACTGGGCGGTGACGGCCACATGAGTTCGTACCTCCTGGATCTGTAGCCGCTGTTATCCACAAACAGACCCACCACTGTCGAGTATTAAAACAGTAAATTAACCACCCAAAATAGACAACGGAGGGGTTGGTGCATTGGCAAGATCTCCGCCCCCCAAAACAAGGTCCCGAGTTCAATCCCCGGCCTAGTCGAGGGTTGATACTTGGTTGACCTTTTCTCCCGCCAAAGTTCACTCAGCTTTCTATCCTTCCGAGGTCGATAAAATAATGTACCAGCATACATGGATCGCACAAAAGCGGCTGCCAGCCTATATATGCTTTCAGTCTGCTGGGGGTAAACTGATCATTGTAACGCGCCTTTGAGCATGTTCTTATGAAAAAGGCCGAACGTAAATGTACCACTTTATTTTTACTTTTAACAACATATAAAACACAGACTACTAAGTTGCAACAGCGACATCATCTGATTCAATAACTGTCTGTAAATTTTTACTAGTTGCTCTGCCATTGTAACTTGTTTGCAGTTTGTATCTTCTCTTTTACTGTCCATTTAAGTGTCGTGAGATACCTAACAAAGACGATCTGTATCCTTTATTTTAAAATAACAGACGATCGGGGCAGTGTATAGTGTTTTGAAAAGCAGGTAAAATCTCATTCAAAGCCGTTTTGTACATGCTTGAATTTCGAAGATCTGCCAAAAATGGACATAATCTTGAAAACTACAACAACAACATCCTCTAAACACGGTTCTCCTCGGGCAGGAGGAACTCGATGTAAAGGGAGAGAAGGATGACACATTCTGATTCAGTTTTTGTAATACTTGTGATGAGATGTAACAAATTCTTGTGATACTTACAGTTGAAACAGAGAAGGTACTCTCTGTTTGGTTCGATCTCGACAGCAAGCACTGCGTCCACGGTGTTGTTCAGGATAAAATTTAACGTTGGGTCATCAGAATTTAATAACTCTGAAATTAATAAAAATGTAAAAAGAAATGTTTAAAGTAGCTCTTACAGTATGTCCTCCACCTAACGCTAAAAATGTCCCCATAAAGATGACGAATGTGCTAACTTTAACCAGTTGTCCAGAAACCATAAAATGACTAATCCTTGTGCTTGTCTTGAAGAGTAGTAACAATGAGCATACTCCTTCTAACTTTTAAACAAATTCTCGAAAATACATAAAACGGCCACTCATTTTGTCTTGAGTAGTAGAAACAAGTGTTGGTTGTTTTTCAAAATGTAAGAGTTGAGCATGAAAAACTTTAATCACGAAAGCATCGTTTCTGCCATCAAATGCAGTTTCTAAACCACTCTTTTGACTCGTCATGTCAACTCTCCAAAAACGCTTCAGTTAGTCTCTCGTAGGTTGTAGCTTTGGCACCAAGAAAACACAGAAATGGTACAAAAAGCTCTTAGTTTTTGCTCTCAGGTTATATAATGAAAAACCATTAAAAAAGCTGACAGCTTCAAACAAAATGCATCGTGTAAATAACCGATAAAGTGCTAAATTCAATTACGTTGTCAGCTGTCGGAAATGGAATACATCTAGCGAATTCAATATCCAAAGAGGTAACGTGATTTCAATTCACTTAAGCGTGTTTAAAATACACTCAGTTGTATAGTAGCTACGCTGCTTTCGACAAGTACTATTAAAGGTGAATCTACATATTTGGAAAACAGATTTGTGATTAGCGGTAATAGCTACAAATTTGACAAAAGAAACAAAGTTCAAAGCCTACTCTGTGGGTGTCCTTCCCCCTCAAGGTTGTAAACAGAATAGCCAGATGTGTATCCCACAATCAGCTTTCCAAACGACACTCCTATCCACTGGCAGTTCACGTTCAACGGAATATCCTGTTCAACAAAACATAATTATTCTAAGTTTTTTTATTTATACCAAGCACTACGGTGGAATCGAACAATACTACAACAACCTATTTATAGTCTTACAGAAGAAAGGAAATACAAAAAAATGAGAAACTTACAAAATGAGTGTAGGGGCTAATCGGACAAGTGTCTTTGTATTTGAAAATTACTATCCTCACAAGGGAACGGACCTAGCAAAAAACTGCATTAAAAAATGGTGTATTGCCGTATTTGTTACTGATTTTGGAAAGTAACGGCCACTTAAAAATAGCAAAAAGCTAGCTCATTTTGTTTAAGCTGGTTTAGAGTACACAAACCATATAAAATCAAACAAAGATCCCTCGATAATGTTGCTGAAACAGTTCTAAATTATAAGGAGTCTCAAGACACTAACCCTGATCTTCAAATGTCTATATTTGGTTCTGTTGAGTTCGTAAACATACACATGACGTTTTACAGCAACACAAAGGCACGAGGTGGTCTCCTTGTGAATGGCTCCGACCGCAAACATTATACAGCCCTTTGTCTCGGGCATCTTGATTGGCTCCGTGTCGTGACCGTCAAGTGTTGACAACGGGTACAAGCGTATGTGACGGTTTTTACCTGAAAACAGCAAAAACATTCGGTGTCAAAACAAAATATTGAAATTTGGTAACAAATCGTTTGCTATAAAACACGGCCCAATTTCGTCAAGTACGGAGCTCTATTTATCTAAAACATTTCAACATAGTTCGTATACGCATAATACGCCCCAGTGGCCATAAACAATAACTTCATGCCAAGGTCGGTTTCCAAGTTCTCATACATTTGCTGTATTTCTGCCTTACCAACCTCGAATCAAAGGTTTTGTTCATGGCAGGCATACAGTCTATAAAGAACGGAATCATTAAAACTTGAACAAAGCCCTGGATGGCAAGGGAGGAAGTGGATACACACAGCCAAAATAATAATATTAAAATACTCTTGAATATAGAATAATGTGATGACTGCAAATTGGTTTGTTCTTTCGACGCACCTTCTGGTATCTTTTAGTCATTTGCTCCAAATTAAAGCAGACATTAAGGCAGACAGAGAGAGTTTGAGGATTTCTGGAATGAAGATCAATTTGGGGATGGAAATGCTAAGATTACCTACTCATATCTGAAAGAAACGTTGCTCTACAAATATAACAACACACCCACCCACCCACTCACCTATTTACCTACCCACCCACCTACTCATCCACCCACCTACATACCTGATATTATAGCGAGGAGCTGTTCGTCACTTAAGAGTTCCACTTGAGCAACTTTCTTGTTGTCACCAATTCGAGATACGCCTATAAGCCAAATAATGATGTCAATGAACGCACCTTCCAGCAAAATAGACCGAATTCAGTGGAAATCAGATTGATTGGCAAAAAAAGAATTAAATTATTCTATAAAGTAGCTCTTAGCAACGGCTTACTTTCTTTCATAAGTTCTATGCAATAAAGCCCGTCCTCCGCGCCAACTACAACTCTGTCAGTATCTGCAAAGAAATTATTAGAGTATTCAGTTGTGAAACCACACAGTAAATCAATAATGAAGACATATCTTTTCCTATTATCAGCATAGACTTGCTGGAGGCCAAGATCACTCACCAACAATAGTTGCACACATAGCTTGTTTAATGACGTGTAAAGATGAATCAACCACTTCCTTGGCTTGAAACACTTGCTGCAATGGAACACGTGTGGATGGTTAATTATCGTCGCATTGACAAGAAGTTATTATAGTTCGCAATGAAATATTCGTACGAGCAAACTCTTGAATTTGGGATTTTCGCCATGAGTTCACACACTTTCCACATAAAACTCACAGTTTAATCAATCTTGTTGCGATTATTTACAAAACATTATATTTACAATATTTCTTACAAATTTCAGTAATTTATCAAGGTAAATCCATCGTATACATTTTGAAGATAGTCGCCACCGCCACCATCATCATCAGCGACATCGTCATCATCACCATCATTATCACCATAATTATTATCACCACCATAACCATGATCATCATCACCATCACCATCACCACCACCACCACAATCATCATCACTATTGTTTCTTTTCTGCAAACTACCAGTATGGACAGCCGAAAAATATATGAATTATAGCAAATGATGGCAAACGGTAGTGAACCATGGAGAGTTGTGAAGAGTAGAGTTAACGTACCGTCTTGGAAGTTTCCTGGTTCTTCTTGAGCATCCGGTGAAGTTCTTG
This sequence comes from Parazoanthus swiftii, assembly GCA_025403585.1. Taxonomy (NCBI): domain Eukaryota; kingdom Metazoa; phylum Cnidaria; class Anthozoa; order Zoantharia; family Parazoanthidae; genus Parazoanthus; species Parazoanthus swiftii. The sequence continues at coordinate 17,128 of JAOBYE010717912.1, forward strand.
TAGGGCTCCCACCCATTTGATTCTCTCCACATCACTGTCTGTCAGAATTAGCTGTGTCAGCGACTCGCCAGGGGGGTTCATTTGGGATGCAGTCACCTAGAACAGGGTTTTAACATTAGTCCACTCTTCACCTGGCAAGTAAGATAGTTCAGGATAAAATACAAATCTTTCGTTTGTGCTCAGATGTCAAGTTCAGGGTGCAAGTGCATAAAAGATGTAGGTCAGACGTTAATCTAACGTCAGACGATGAGCGTTAGGAAATCTTACCCAACAACGTCGGACATGAAGTTTTATGCAACTGGCCTTGGAATTTTTCGCCGGCGCGTACGTTTTCCAAAAGAAAATTAGGAAAAATCCACCACATACAACTAACCATAATTGATAAACTAACTGGTTTTGAAGTTTAACAAAAGGAGAGTACAAAGCTGCTTCGTTTTATGTTGAACAAACCGAGACAGCGTACATTGTTTTGTTCTACGTGTGAGCCCAATTGTACCAGGTGTTCATATACATTTCACTGCCTTTTGTTTTTTGTGCCACGGCAAGGCCATCCAACAAAAACAATAGAGAAAAACGATATAACAACGAAACTGGCGGACGTTCATAACCAGTTCGCTCTATTAACCATGAACACACAGTTATCAACTCCTAAAGTTACACACTACTTTGTCAGCTAACACTATGAACATCTTTAGTGCTCTCATTTTTCATGAAATGCATATCAATTTTGTTGAATCGTAGAGATCACAAGTGCAAACGTACCCCTCATTGCTTACGACAATAACGTTCTTAGTGGTCAAAATTAGGGACTCTAACTACTGATTCCACACGTATATAATTAGAAATCCGTTATCTGAACATTTCTTAAACTTACCCTGAATATGCAAGTAAGTTCTTTCTTGTTTGCATGTATTGCATCAGATGCCAAGACGCTACTGACGGAAAACTCTTCATCCCTGCAATATGCAGAAAAACAATGTTTGACAGTGAAAAACTTCGTGTATTTCTATCTCTACGTTCGTTTGTCCAGTGAAATAAAAATTACGAACACGAGCATAACAGAAAAGATTGCGAAATTCTTCGTGCTTAACGCGCTCAGTTCGTCAAGCCAATCAGAAGTTCCCCACGTCCATATTAGCGCGCGCTCCTGCTCATGTTCTGTTCGCTCATACAGCCAATAAACGTCGTTCCAGCACTGTTCGCGTTTTGTTTGAGTGTTTTTATTTCAAAGTCAAACGTAAACCGATCCATTTGTATGTAGAGCACTTTATCTTATCAATTTCATGCCATTATATTCTTCGATACCTTACCTCATATCGATAACCTGAGTAGCCGACTGAGAGATTTGAGGAGGCCTATCGCCAGTCACATCAAATAGGAACAATTTGAAGTCACACACAACTGCAAACTGTCGCTGCCATCCTTTCTTAATGCCACCAGGTTTGGGAATCCTGACAATTCCTTCATACGCTGTACCCACTCCACTGTCAGGATCAATACCAAGAGGTCTCTTGGCTGCAAACAGAACGGTTTTATTTACACACATTAGTAAATAAATTCTACAATATATAAATCATATACAGCTAGCAGAGACACCAATCACTGAACACTTCATTCTTTATGCTGTTAAATGCTTGAGCTTAAGATCGTCACTTTGTGGTCGCTCAGTGCCGTTCTGTGCTCATATTCTTTGTTTGCATGTGACGTCATAGCCGCCATGTTGGTGTACAATAACAAAAGAGTTGCAACTACTTTCTTTTGTTATGTCCACCAACAAGGCCGTCACGCCCTTTGTCTTTTGAGTCTCTGGGGATTGAGTGCAAACCAGCAATTGCCTCACGAAATTCCTCCTTATTATAAAAAAATAGACGTTTTTCTTGTCACATCACAAAATCTTTGCAAATACTTCTAAGGCGATCAGTAACGATAATGCTATTGATAAAATGTCAGAACTGATCTAATAAAACGGTGAAAGTTTTAGAATATATAAGTGTGTCTAAAATATATTTAAATGTCTTTTGAATTTTAGACTGCTTGCTGTAACTTAAGTAAGAGAATCAGCAAGAAAGCAGAAGTAGTAAGTTGCTAGTCTGTTTGAAAATTAGATTTTGTTTCTTGTACATTCTCCGATGAAGGCCGCAGCAAGTAGTCAAGAATTCAGAAGACGTTATACGATATTTTGAGCTAAACACTAACTAAACGTTTGTTTTACAGGCGATTAATTGTAGTAGCACTAAAAGTGCAAGGCCGAAAACTACTCGTCACGATATCAATGAAGTTAAGGAAAAAAGAACTTTAGTTGAAAGGAGATACAAGAAATGGTCTTTAACAACTGTTTCGTACCTTGACCTGGCGGTACTGGACAGATTGGTGGCGCCTTGTCTGTACATGTCACGTGGCAAGAATAGCTGCAGACTGAAAACATACAATAGCAATTAACTGCAGGTGATAACAAATAGAAAATCATTCCTTACTGAAAAACAGTGTAGCGGTGTGTAGAGATTGTAACGCTATGCGTAGATGAATGGCCATTCTATGAGTAAGTCGTGAACAAGCAATCAGTGCCAACAACAACAACAATAACAATAAAAAAACTCTTTATTTCAAAAGAGCAGCAATTAAGACTCTATGTTGACTTTGTCTTAACAGATAAAACAAAGGAGAAATCAAACTCTTCCGGTTTTTCCTTTTCATTTGAGCATAGTTGATAGAACTAACTGGTTGGGAAGCTGAACAAACTTTAAAAAGACTGTACAAAGCTGTTTTGTTTTATGTTGAACGAATCGCGACCGTGCACATTGCTTTGTTCAATGTGTAAGCCAAAATGTTTCTACTGGTTAGTTGTTCACACGCATTTCAATACCTTTTGTGTTTTGTGCACGGTCAAAGCCAACGAACAGTTAAAGTTAAAGTGAGGTTAAAGTGAACAAAAACATACAACAAAGAATTTGGCGAGTTTCATAACTAGTTCGCTCTATTAACTATGGTTTGAGCAGTTGATTTACAGCAGAGTTCAGCAGCTTCAATCAGACACAACTGTAGAGTGCACCCACCTTCACAGACAGACCCTTGTCTCACAAGGCCCACCATAAGAGACGTACATTGACTGCACTTGGTGGGAGTCGTGAATGTTCTCACGGAGAACTTGTGGGCTCGGGGCTGAAGGGTTGAGAATACAAACAAGACAATGAAGACAATCACCTTGTTGGTCATTGTTAAAACAAATCTTACAGTTTCAACTTTGGCCCATTCGCTGACATTAGTTACCTAGTTAACATACCATACAGTACAAAGCTTTCTGTCTTTCCGGAACAAGTTTCTGACCTTGATTCGTACACTTTCAGAAAATCCTTGACATGAAATGTTGAAATGAACTGTAAATTAATGGGTCTTCGAGCTAGTTTTCCATGACGTTTTATGTATAAAGTAGGGTTTTCTTGTTTCCCTGACCTGTATTTAGCAATAATAAATTTACACAACTTTGTAAGAGTTCCAAGACCCGCAAAAAAACCCTCCAACTATTAAACAAAGAGTATGGTATTTTCGGTCAACTCTTCACAGAACGGTAGACACAAAAAACTAAATTCCAGGACTTTTTAGGATTTTCCTTGACCTGATTTACGAACATCCATGAGCTAAAATCTGAAAATGTACCAAAAATTGATGGATCATAAAGCTGTTTATTCGAACTGTCAATATGATTTCGTTCTTCGTGGCTTTCCATGATCAATTCGCACGTACATGTTCCCTAAGATGTTGCTACTTACCATTGCCGCACCGGAAGCTGTCGAGGACATTGATGCAGTCCTCATCGACAATCCCTAATTGAAAAAGAAATTTTCGAAATGAGTTTTATATAAAAACAATTTAAAAACTTCTATAACGCTATTTACATACGCTGACCAATTGCGCTTTGCATGATTAAAATATAAGCAAGAATACGATAGAAATTATATCAAATATATTTAAATTAAGTAGAACTATAATTAAAAGGGTCCAAAATCTGAAATACAGCCCCAAACAAATACGTCTTTAGTTTGCGTTTGAACACGCTAAGTGATTCGATTTCACGAAGAGCAGCGGGAAGGTTGTTTTATGAAAAAAGGTGAAGCATACGTAACAGACCTGTGTAGGAAGATAATTACCAAAGAGCTTCCAATAAAATACAACTATTAGATCGTAAAGAACACTCTAGTTAGGTCACCAAGATGGACGTTCCTAAAACCAGGAATGGGGAACGGTCAATTGTGAACAACTACAAGTTCTTCGAAAGCTGGGGGATGTGAACAATTTTGTAAATATTGGCCGTTCCCCGACTCATATTGACCGTTCTCCGTTCCTTGTTCCCCGTTCCAGGTTTTAGCAACGTCCCACTAAGATAGGAGGAAGCCTCTCCATAGGTTACCAAAACCTAAGAATAGAAACCATGAATGAACACCACATGAACAAATGCTAAATAAACAACACAATAAATCTGATTACACTTACTGATTGAGAAACTGTGCTGGGTGACTGAGGTGGCGAGGAGCTCATGTCGCTCTCATTTTCCTGAAAACAATCAACCACACTGGTCAGTTTAGGTTTGGAGACAATCGTTCAAAACAAGCTGAGACATTTTGTTCACTCGTCTTTGAAGCATTTGAAGTTTCTGAGAATTTCCTTCGTTTTCATTACCAAATCAATTTTTGTGTGCTTTTACGTTGATAATCTGGCAGGGGTGTAATTTAGTAAGACATTTACCAACGTCTCGGCACGCCATCACCTTGATCTGATCTAACACTGCTGTCTGAACGCCAGGCGGCAGCAACTAGCAACAAAATCATTTGAGTGCGATCTGAGTAGAAACTTAAACTTGTTTGGTTTTCATGCATTATGTGATATGAGCCAACTGAAAAAAACCCCGATGATCATCGATTTCAATTGTAGAGGTGTTACTCAACACACAAAATTACGGCCTATTGACTGGACGTTTTCTAATGTGTAATCGTCAAGTATTTCAAAGACACTGATATGTAATAATGATAACACAAACAACCAAAGCAAAACTACAAAAAAGATTCAAAGAATCTGATAACAGCAGAGGAACTTACCTCTAACAGCTGGCTCAAACCAGGCGCTTGCTGTTCTTTTAAGAAGGATATGAACGACATCTCACCTGAAAAAGATTGCAACACTTGTAAAGTGAACGCACTTACAAAACTCAAACACGAAATTCAGTCACTTGTACGGCTCTCAAAAAATATTTTCCCAAACCTCTTATTTATAAAAAAAAATCGATTCTCATTGGTTTTCCCACAACACACGGTACTCGCTCCATGTAGAGGGCGCTAAAACGTTTTTGTTATTTCAAACGAAAACCTAACGAGCTTTGTTAATTATAATTGACTCAAATCCTTATTTTTGTTTCTTTTGTACTTTCAGATGATTTTTAAATCATAAAAAAATAACAAAACCGTATTTGTTCAATGCGGTTTTTTTTGTCCGATCAACTGCAATAACTTATCGTATCTTTGTACAAGTACAAACTAAGTGCTGACGTTGTTTTGCCATGAAATGAGAGGTTTGTTATCAGTAAAAAAAAGTTCCTTTATTACATAACCGAAACTACTGGCCAGAGCTTACTAAAATAAAATGAAAACTAAAGCCGTACATCAGAGCACATTCTGGAAAACATTCAAGGTTCTCCGCGTTTTGTTTTACAGTTTGAGCAGTCCCAAGGACTACATAGATTAGACTAACTCACCTCCAGCCTTTTGAGTTTTTGCAAGCTTCAGCTGTTCCATTTCAACTTGTAGCTGCTTTAACTCTTCTCTAAGCGTGTTGCACTGAGCTTCAGATTCACCCAATTTCCTATGAACCAATACAAAGGGTAGATTGGCCCACTGATTAAAATTGCGTTGCCATTTTATCCTGATGCGACTAAACACTGAAGATGAGCAGGTCACGAAATAAGTTCCGAAGAGTCTCTGAACACTGGCCAAATTCATTTTAGCTCGGTCACGTACCGTTGCTGACCGGTCAAACTTATTAGATAAATAACTCTTTAAAGAGGGGCCCATGAACCAAAAAAGTCGTTGCTTAGAGCTTATGGCACTTTAAAGCGGAGAATTTGTACAGCGACGCTTGTACGCAGGAAATGGTATGACGTGATTCATAGCAGCACTGTTTTGAAGAAGTTCACTGAAGAGCATGGAAATTTTAATATAGATTTTATTTTAATTTCAATACGATCGAAAGTGACCGGACAACATGACCGGCAAGACGAAAGATTGACCGGTCAACTCTCCAATCAGTCCGGACATTGTCCGTTGCCGGCCATTATTTCGAGCCCTAGACATGTAGACACGGATGAAGGCTTAGAATAAAGATGGATGGGAAGAGTAAGCTAGACACGAATGGCTCAAAATGACGCCTGGTCAACAGTCGATGTCCGTCCTGAGGAAATGAACAGTCAAACGTGACTGTGGCGGTCATGTTGAGCAGCCAAAGCCTTGGTACATCTGAGCTAAATCTTACTTAGCCGTTCATTTGACCCATGACAAGCCAGCTATTATTTCGAGCCCTGGTAGATAGATGAATGGACGAACAATTAGACTACATTTTTGGCCACAGAGAAAATTTCCATTAGTTGAGCTGCTTGTAACTTCAAATGTTTGCTGATTGTTACTATATTTTTAATATATGTCTTAGTTGATACCTGATAATGTATTTAGTTCAGGCATGGTTTGGATATTTTTTGAGTAGTTCTTTTTGTAAATATATTTTTAGCAATTCATACATCAAAAAAATTCGTTACATTATTATTGTAAGTTATTAAAATTCATTGTTCACTAGGCTTAGCTAATTCCCCGGACGTTGAGAGAGACAGACAGACTAAAAGGCAGACAGACTGGCTAGGTGAATGGTCAGACATACTGGTATATTTAGATAGTGACAGTTAACCAAAGAAAACACATTCTTAATGTATTTACAGTAAAAGTTGAAATTGATAGAAGATAAGTGAAAAGTTTGCTTTCACACATTTGACAACAATTCTGATGACAAACCTCTCATTGGTCACATTGTTGGCCTTCACCCGCCCCAGCTCCTCAGCAAGTTGTTGTTTGGCTTGCACCTCAGCCTGAAGATTGGCTTGCAGTGTGAGCAGCTCAGACTTATCCATCTTCTGAGATCTCCTCATTTGCCACTGATTCTTTTCCCCCTGAAAAGACATACTGTCAGTTATGCACTAATCTCGAAAGAACACAGAACCCAAAGCACTCCTACACATACCAACTTGAAATCCTTAGTATAATACAGCAAATTTCACTTTACTGTGCAAAAAGCGATGCAAAATGAAATGAAGTTGATGCGACACGGCGTATGCACAAACGACCTTTCTACCAATCGCAGAGAGAAACGCGCCAATGTAAACTAAAACTCCACACTTAGGCAACTATTATGTCTCTGAAATAAAAGGCAAATCAGTAACTGATCATCAGTAGGATACTTAAAATGTGTGCAATTAGGTATACCTGTATTAGCGCAATTTTGACTTACATTAAGAAGCAGTTTTTACAACGTAATGACAAGGTAATTAATACAAACGAACTTCGCACAGTCAAGCAAGATCAGCAAGTGCTACACTTCAACAAAACATGATCACCACAAACACAAGAGTTGAGACAACCCATACCCTGGGAATTGTAGCGTATCCTGACGACTTCAGTCCTTCAAGCTCTTCCGTCATCTTGCTTGCCAAGGCTTGCAGGTAGCCTCTTGCCTCCTTCTCATCGCTTACCCTACATTTAAACAATTTTGTTGTTATAATTAGTCACATACTAAAGGAAGAAATGAGGGTAAAAGAAAAGACAAGAGGGAAAATGGCATTTATTTTCGGTCTTGAGTCATCGAGTCAAACTCCAAAATTTCTATTTTTCAGACAATGACCAGTGTTACAAAACACACTTAACGGCCTTCAGAAACTTTTATACACATGGACACTTCACTAGCCCTAACCCTAACATTAAGTCCCTAACCCAGAAGAGTCAAGAGTTATATTGCATACTATGGGCTGCGAACCCAACCCGAGAGTTAAAACTTAACCTTAGCCGGACTAATTGACAGTATAAATCATGACTTTTACAGGGCCGTAGCAAGCCTTGGAAAACTGGGGGGGGGGAGCCGCCGAGAGCCGAAGGTACGAGCCTTCTAGGG
>JAOBYE010717913.1:0-10725 GCA_025403585.1 Parazoanthus swiftii
AATACCAGATCGCCGATTTTATACCCTAAAAAATACGACGGTCATACCTACCATCCAAATATAGGGAGTATCCCCCCCTGGTGCGAAAGCTTATAGATGGTTATCTTGTTATTCGTTTTGAGTTAAGCACATTCTTGAAACATAAAAATTCTAAGAACAACTCTTTCTCTTTGCTTCCTGCGTGAACAAATAGAACGTACGTATCATTATATTATGGCGTTTTCCTTGGTCACTTTCTGTGGGGGAGGTTGGGATAGGAACCTGCAACGTACAACTGGAATAACTAAGACACCTTTTATGACGTAACTTTTCCAATTTTGTATACTTTTGAACTAACAAATAAGCGTACAAAATCACCTCATATTTTTTATTAACGGTTAATTTTTTTATTTGTCCATACATTTATAAATTCGGCATTGGAAGGTTCATGGCCAATATGATGATGTTCATAAATAGTAAAAGCAGCATAATATTCCGAAAATATATTTGGTAACTTGATTTTGGATTAGAATGTTCTTAAATCGCGGGGGACAAGTCCTTTCACTGAGCTGACATTTGCGCCCTTGCCGTACGTATGCCGCGGTTCACTTTCTTCGCCCGAAACTGTAAATTGCTATGCTGGCAAGTTGGCATGTTTGGCTAGCAAGTATTGGCAAAAAATTAACAATAGTTACGTCTTTATTGCCACCTCTCCACTGACGCCACATTCTGTCATCCAAATAGGCCTGTAGGTCGCATCTTCTTACTCTTTTCCTTGCTTTTATCCCGAGTTTCAGCTGGGCCAAGGCAGATTCTATATTTTGGATGTGCACCCCCGTTGCTGGGTCAACAAAATGGTCGGCGTGCACAACCACCCTGTGTCGCTGGACATTTTGTGCTGTTTGCTCCAATCCTCGATACGCCCCCCAGTCATCCGTATGAATTTCGCTTCCTGGTGCGAGGCACTTGTCAATGATGGGTACTGGAGTACCTCTATTTCTTCGAGACACTACTTGGAAGTATCCTCTGGATGGCGAATACTCCGTTGTTACAATCCCGAAAACCCAAGATTCATCTTGTGCACTGTAAAGTAAATTTTAGACAGACATGTTACCATCGAATTTTTTACATGTTACGCTACAGCTTAGGCCAAATAAAATTAAATAGTTGGTTAGCATCCCCGCCCGACCACTGAAAACGCTCCCGACCAAGAAAAGTTTCTATTTTTAATTCCATACATTTCCTTTATAAATAATATAATGGTCCCGACCATATCGAGGACGTACACAAGTTTTTTTCTACAGTATATTTAGGTCAAGACTGATCGAAGACTGACATTTTACTTGACTTGAAAACTGAACATTTTCGTGATCTACTGGGATATAAATACGCAGAGGTAGTCCCTATGAATGACTTTAACTAAAATTCTAAGTTTTTTACTTGGACAAAGAGTGAATATCAAATTAAAAATAAATAAATAAATAAATAAATAAAAATAAAAACCGCCCGCCCGACCATGAACATTTAGCAGAAAGGACGCTAATCAACTAATTTTTTTATTTGGCCTTACCTAATACTTTACGTACACGAAATTAAATACAAAAACTCCGAGTAGAAGTTATTTAGGCAGAAATTCAGCAAATGTATAAGACTTTTGAAACTTACTTCGACGTGAGGTTACGACTGTAGCCCTACTGACTCGATAATAGCTGTGTACACCGCGGTTTGGACACGTTTTGATCAATCCGACTCATTTCAAAACCAACGTCTGCCGTGGCGTCTTCAGTTAATTTGGACAAAAAATGATCTTCAGTTTAACTGAGCATTTCAAACGAGAGAAAACGGGAAAAGTTACATTTTAAAAAAAACCTGCTTCGAAAATAAGCCGTCATACTAGCTCTTTCCGAAAATAATTTTGTTGTAAAGCTGTGAATTGCGTTTCTATTTCCAACAAGTAATATTTCTATGAAAAACCATTCAGTAGCAACTGAACCACATCGATATTTCTGCATATTAAAATTTTGATTATTGAACAAAATAGCTAAAAATAATGACTCCAGTGCGAATAAGTTCTAAGTGGACAGTACGCACGGCATGAAGCGCACCATAGAAGCGTACCGCCGTACAAGGGGGGTGTATGGACGATCTAACTCGGTCAGAATGAAAGTTGAGCTGAGCTCCAAATATAAAAACAGACAATGTTTACTGAAATCTGGTATTCTAAAAGAAATACAACATGCCGTTATTTCAGGTGCTCCTCGTCTGGGCGTATACAAACCTTGGCTTTGTGATTAAACTTGCTCTCGCGCTAGAACAGTGGCTCGAGAGAAACACCCCAGCAACCGTGATCAGTGAAGAAAACCATTATCAGAAAAAGGCAGTCAAACCTCGGAAGGCCTTCCAAACCCGAGACCACAAATCACAAAGCTGCGTGTATTGCGGCAACACGGAACAACGAGCGACGGAGTGCGACAAAGTAACGGATGTTGCGGAGAGCAAGGAATTGCTTTTGAAGAAAAGACTGTGTTTCAATTGTGCATCGGGCGAGCACAGAGGGCCAGCGCCTACCCCAGCTATCTTGCAGCAAGTGGGACAGACGACACCACACATCAATCTGTAATGTACATGCCCAAACGGCCTTCACAACGAAAGTTAATCGAGAAGATTCAATATGTCTCTTGTTATGATCTTTTAAGTAGACAAAGGCAATGACGATGGTGATTATAATGAAGAAAACGATAATGAAATCAGTGACGACCAGGACGAGGAGGCCGATGATGAGGAAGAGGTAGAGAAAGAAACTAAGAGGGCCCTTAACTCGAAGAGGACTAAGCAGCTGAAGAAAGGTTTGTGATTTGACTTGCTAAAACTATTAGGATTACGAGGGACTCAAATCGACTTTCATTGAGACGAGTTTAATTGAACAAAAAAGTTTAAAAGTTATCCAGCTTTTAAGGTTGTGTCTTTTAAATGCAGGGTATTTTGGTCAAGTCTCAAAAATTCATCAACTTTCATAACGCAGCAATAACATTTTATCATAGCGTTTTTAGTTTAGATTAACGCATCGATAAAGTGATATTTACTGAAAATGATACAACTGAAGAGCTTCTTTGAAAAACCAACACGAGCTCGATTTCTAAGGAAAGTCTATTTAGTTTAATATTTTTAAGGCGCCGGGTTTAGAAATTACTCTTTTAGAACAGTTTTAGTGTTGAATATATTATTAAAAGTTTTCTCAAAATGATTCGATATCTCTCTTATTCTGATCTTCTAAGTAAACAAAGGCAATGACGATGGTAGTTATAATGATGAAGAAAACGATAATAAATCAGTGAAGACCAAGATGGAGAGTCGGTTGATGAGGAAGAGGAAGAGGTAAAAACTAAGAGGGGAAAAACCTGGAAGAGAGTTGAGCAGCTGAAGGAAGGTTTGTGATTTGTCTTGCTAAAATTATCAAGATTACGCGGGACTTAAATCGACTTTGATTAAAGACGAATTTAATTGAACAAAAAAGTTAAAAAAGATATCCAGCTTTTAAGGGTGTGTCTTTTAACTGCAGGGTATTTTGGTCAAGTCTGTAACGTTTCTTTATATGTGAATACTGTTCGACTAATGGGCTTTTTGTCTCAATACTTTTTGTAGCCTCGTTTCGATGTCTCAATAAATCACGTTTTTAACGCTGTCCCGACCGGGGACTTTCTACGTTGAAAACCGTTGAAGTACCTTTTCTTGTAATTACTTTGAGGTTAAATCACAAAATGACTGGAGTATTTCTTTTACTTCAAGAGTCAACTCTTTTCCTGTGTTGGCAACTTATCATTTTCTCATTCACTCGGGTTTTACGATTACCAGAACCTGCACGGAGAGACTTAAAACAAATCACTGACAACAAAGGAGTGTTTGTCTTTTTGTGCTTCCTTTTGTCTCGTAGTGATGAACATACATACATTTTCTACTAGTTTACATACAAGGTGCGACAGTCAAGAAAGGAAAGAGAAAATATGACAAACGGCAATGCTGACTTTAACTGCCGGATGATGTTGAATAAAATCCCAAGACATTTGGTAAAAGCACATGGCAAAGTCCCTGAAGTGGCAGAAGCTGCGAAGCTCCGTCCGAGTTCAGAAGAGAGAAAGTTGGCTTTTGAGAAGTTACTAGGCAATTTCCACCACAACCAAAAGGTTTTATCCTTGAAGGAAGGGGAACTCATAGTTGTACGACGCCCATCGTCAAATGATCCCGAGTTGCATCCATCAGATTTCCTCCCCTGCGCTCATTGCTATGGTTTCTATGGAAGGAGCGAGCTTTGGAAGCATGGCAAAAACTGCCCATTTCAATCGGCGAAGGAGAAGGGGACTGCAAGGAACTACCGTGGGCAAAGTGCACTTTTGCTGATCGAACCAGTGAATCCAAATGATGTTAAAGACCAACTGTCACTACACGTGCTTTCATCTATGCAGAATGATGATATCACAAACGTTGTTAAAGGAGATGAAATTATATTAACATTTGGTGCAAGTCTGCTAGAGAAAATGGGGATAAGGCATGCCAATTACAAATTTCAACGAATGCGAGAAATTGCACGGCTCGCAATTGAACTGAGATCTCTTGAGAACTCTGAAGAGAATGTGAGCAGTTTTATTACGCCTGGCAAGTTTGACTTGGTTATTAAAGCAGTAAAGAATATGTGTGGTTTCAAGTTACCGACTGGTGGCGGCAGTCCAACGTTTGCTGTCCCTTCGCTTGCACTGAAACTGGGGCACAATTTGCGCAAGTGTGCAACGATCGTTCTTGGATTTGCTTTTCGCAGGAGTCAAAATCAGCTAAAAGACGAAGCGAATTCCTATATCCAGTTGCACGAGTCAGAATGGGCATGTAAAATATCTGCAGCTGCTTTGTTGACTCTCTCAGAAAGAAAGTTCAACAAGCCAGAAGTCTTACCAGTTACATCTGACTTGGTGACACTAAGAAAGTTCCAAATCGAGGAAATTGAAAAGTTGACAAAAAAGGTTGATGCTGAACCAGACAGAAGCACCTGGACAGCGTTGGCTGAAGTTACAGCCACAAGAATTATACTTTTCAATAAGAGAAGAGGTGGTGAAGCAACCCGTATGCTGCTGTCCAATTACAAGGGTCGCCCGTCGTGGAGTTCAGTGGGTATACAAGAAGTCGCAAAGTCCCTCAAGTCAACTGAACAAGAGCTAAGAAATCGGTGAGTTTAAACAAAATATAAGTAGTCGCTTTATGTCATAACCAGTAGACTATTTAAGTATTTTTTACTGAACAAGAAACTATTTTAGCTGAGACCCCGAATTTTTCCTAAGTTTTCAAATTGAAATTTGTTCTTAAGCTACTTCTACATGTGCTCCTATTTTTGCTTTCACGTGTTCTGTAATCCAGTATATTATGAAGTTGTCAAATTTTCAAGTAATCAGTAAACGAGTTTCCCCTTTGTTTAGAATCAAAAGTATGAAACCTCTTAGTTTTTGAGCAAAACTTCGCCTGATCCTTATTTCTCTCTAGCTAGCCAAGAAGGCTCATTTCTTCAACAACATTTCTCGTTAAAGTTATTCCAGACGAGAGCACCTCTATAGCTAAAGCTACGCTTCAAGTAATCAGTGAGTGGCTTCGCTAAATACCGTTTATTTTCATGATCCCTAAGAAGTAATCTATCCTCGGGGGAGGGGAGGGGGGTAAGTAGATTCTATAGGTACACTAGGGTTATCTCGTGAACTCCTTCATATACTGTCACTGCCCTGTGCCTTTTTCGTCTTCTCTGAAATTGTTCCCATCCAAGCTTGTCCAGGAGAACAATTGAGCTGGTGTCGTAGGTTGACCTTGTTATATGTGTAGGAGGTTACACGAACTCTATAGACAGTAACTCCTTGCCGGTTTGTTGCAAGTAAACTTATGACCTCACATCGTCGATGGTACTTCATTTTCTAATGCTTGACATCATTTTGGTGGTCAAAGAGAGGGGGAATGGGTCCTCCTTACACTAAATAGGGTTATTCCCAGTCAAATAGTCTTGGCTTTCTTATGAAGTAGGTAGAGTTTCTCACTCAATATGTTCTAATTTTGACGCCACTAGCCTTGACATGGTGGAGATTAAAGGCAAAAAAAGGGAAATGTGCCAGCTCTTCTAACAGCAGAAGCAAGAAACGCCATTGATGTCTTGATCAAGCATAGAACTGCAGTTGGTGTACACGAAGACAACCGCTTTGTATTTGCCAGAGCTACCAGAAACTCACAAAAACCCATGAGGGGCTGGGACTGCATGAAAGCAGTTTGCCAACGTGCAGGCGTCAAAATTCCGCAACGGACCACAAGCACAAAGTTACGCAAGTACGTGGCGACTGTGTGTCAAATTATTGATATGACAAACACAGAGCTAGACTGGCTAGCCAAGCACTTGGGACATAACATCAATGTACATCGTGAATTCTACCGCTTGCAATCCAGCACCATTGAGTTGGCGAAAGTCGGTAAACTGTTAGTAGCTGTTAACGAAGGGAAGGCAGCGCAATGGGCCGGAAAGAAGCTCGATGAAATAGAGTTTGATGGCAAGTTTTAACATGTGTCGATGAGTATTGTTTAACCTACTGACACTGGAGGTGGTTGGGGCGTTTAGTTTACTTCTCGATTTTGGTAAAGGGTTACACTAGCTACAGAGCTGTTACTATGCAAATTTTTCTTTTGATTTAAATTTATTTCTTTATTATCAAGCTGAAACAATGTGTATACTGAATACGTTGCCATGGTCAGACCTAACCATTCTCAAAACATTTGACCGTGTTTTTATTAAGCCCAAAAATCCAAGATAGCGACTTTGCTACGAAGAATCCCAAAACGCTGGCCCCACTCTCCCAACCAGAGAATGCTTAACTGACCGTCTGAATAGGGTTATGTTGTGTTCTCATTGTGTATTAATACCGGCAAAAGTCAGGTATTTTAATATTATTTTAGTGCAGTCTCTCAACGTAGACACTGAAAGGTTGACCAAGACTTGAAGAAAAGATAAGGAAAAGGCATAACTTTTAGTTTTATCAAAAATAATCGAAACTGATATGCATGGCCATGCATCCACATGCATGTTATCAAAAAAATGCTTATAGTCGAAATTAATAAAACTTAAACCTGTTTTTAAGAATGTGTTTTGTTCCAGTTATTTTCTCGTTTAACATTTTTTCCTCCCGCTGACGTTTCCGTAAACACCGTTTTAAATGTGAATAGAGTAATGTTTCATCTTTAATGAATTTCTAGCTGTTGAAAAGGTACCCATGGCCGCAAGTCCCTCCTCAGATGAAGACGATGAAAGCGACGGTAAGAATAATTCCGAAATTTCAACAATGCGTGGGTAACCTGAGGCCCTATAACCTTGATCGATTCTATCAACAAAGTGAGCTAAGGGAACTTAAGCTATCTCACTGGAAGAATTGCTTGATACTGTTAACTGAATGTAGAAAATTCTCCGAAACCTCAACTAGCTACCTATACCTTAAGATAGAATACTTACAAGTCCCTCCACAACCAAATTTTTTCCTACTTATTTGACTTACTAAGGCTTCGCCGTCCAATCCTCACACTAATACTTACTACAGCCCTCCCACCGTCCTGAGGACACATAATGAACAGCCTCATCTGAGGAGAGGATACTTAACATTCTTTCTTGGCGTTTTTTCTGGAAACAAAAAATAAACAAAAAGCAGGGGCATTAGCAATACAGTATAAATCAATACGATTGAATATGATCCAAATGAAGGTGAGTCCTAAGAACTAATAGTTTCGTAAAATATTTTTTTTACATCCAAACTTATATTATTAAATGGTTTAAGTGCAAAGTGTCATTACCGGAAAATACACAACTGTGTTAAGCAAAACAGCAGACAATTGTCAGTTTAAAGGAATGAAGAAAAAAGATAACAGTTTCGATTTTGCAAGATGATGATAGATTAAAGAATCCTTGTCACGTTCCACAATGCATTGCGCGCCCTGCGGCAGCGACTGCCTTTTTGATGGCCCTGAAATTGGCGTTATCGTATATAGAAACTAAATCTTCTTCCATCGTATAAAAATTCGTTTTCTTTTTAAAATTGACACGTCTTGTGTACTTTAGGGAGCCTCATTATTAGTTTCTGTTACTGTATTTTTTTGTTTTAACGCTTCGTATTAGTCTTATCGAAATGAAACGAATGGGTCGTCCGGCGCCAAGACAGGAGAAAAGTTGCGAAAAATAATGGGTTTAACGTTCCAGTTTCAAATAATCTAAAAAAGTCAAATAGACCCCAACACAATTGAAGAAATAGAAAATAGGCTAACATGCCATGTTCATGAGTTACAGAGTATCAGGGATTGATTAGAACACGAGAGAAGCACGACACAAAGCAAAGTGCTTTTGTGTTCTGTCAGGGTCAAGCACATGTGAATTTTTAAGGACTAACGAGTCAGTTTGGGAGTAAATCTACACCCATAACTACCAAACTAAGTCAGCATGATACAGTCCATATTACAATATGTCTTGCATATAAGAATGTTCTTAATCTCTTACATGTACTAGAATTCAAAACCCTTTTCGCAATAGTGAAACATTTTGCGACTTTTTCGTATGAATATATTTATTTTATTTAAAAAATATAAGAAAGATCAATGTGCTGGCAAAAATCAGTGCGTGCGCTGATGATAAACCGGGGTATTGTTTAAATGGACTTAGAATAGTTATAAAATGACATTATTTTTAAATAACCGTTATTTTATGTGAAACGTTTATATACCAAAATGGAAATTTTAGCAACGATTTCATATACGAAAATGCCTAAACGAGTACTCTTTCACTTTCTGTGAGCTTGAAAAGGGCACCCCTTTCATATGGAGCAACCTATATATAGGGAGTTTCCCCTTCCCTCCACCCTGGAGGTTCTAAGGTACTTGTCAGGTAGCTTCTAACGTTGAATAACGTTGACTTCTAACTAGACTTCATTTAAAAAAAAAAATTGCAAAGGACTATGAAGCCTGTAAAAACAAAGAAAGGAACAAGGAAATAAGGAAACAAGCAGCAAAGCTGACTGAAACAGTCAAAATTGGGAACACCAAAAGAAACCAGTGCTGTTGGTTTTGATGGGTCAGTTACAGAGAAAGAAAAGACAAGAATAGATGCTGCAGAGTCAGTTGGTCGACTCACTGCTTCACGGAGCTGAAAAAAGACGTCAACTGTCTCTTGTTGCTCAGGACCACCCACAGTCATTACTTACTAGAATATTTAAATGTGGCAAAGCAACAAGTATGTTGACAAGATTAACTCGTCTGCCAGATAAAAACATGCAACAAGAAAATGCCCTTTTCAGTTGGTGCAAGTGTATTTAAATGTGAATCCTGTGGCACCACTCAAAAGCTGAAATTTGCAACCAAAGGTATCTCCGCCCGGCTATGTGTGGACACCAATGGAAAGGATATCTAGCTAACAGCCCTGACAGAAGTGATGGAACAACTATTGTCAACAGCAGGTACTTCCAGCAATGCAACAACTGACCAAACTGCCGAAGCCCTCCTTGGCCTTGAGAATACTAAGATCAAATTTGATGCAAGGTCAAATTTATCCTAAAAGTTGGAGATTAACTGGCAACAGCCTCACCACATGCATTGAGTTACTAGTTATTGAGCCCTAAAAGAAACAATGTATCAACTATTGAAAATAGAAGGTACATCCAGCAATACAACTGCAGACCACATTGCAGGAACTCTCTTTGCTGTTCAGAACACTAACATCAAATTTGATGTAACGTTCACATATGTTATAAACGTTGGACATTAACTGGCAACAGCCTCATAATATGTGTGGAGTTAGTCATTAAGACCAAAGGAAGCAGTGTATCAACTATTGTCAACAGCAGGTACTTAACAATGCAATGAAAAACCAAGTTGTAGGAGCTCTCCTTTGCCTTCAGAACACTAAGGTTCAAATTGTTCCTAAAAGTTGTATAACTGGCAATAGCCTAATAGTATTCGTTCAGTTAGTTTAAAAAATGTTTGAATTTTATAAACTAGGTTGCAGCCAGTGAAATACACTTCAGCCTATTACATCTTATTGTCTAGAATTGCTTTGTTGTCTTTTGTGTTTCTGAACTATCGAATGACATACTTTGTTCTCAGGTTATTAGAGTAGTTTCTTGCAATCCGTGAAAAACTAATGACTACAGGTGTAATAATGTGTCATATACAAACCAAACCAATAGAGAACAAAAGATTTTAACCTACCGGCAGAACTATGGCACGAACAAAAACAGCAAAAACACCGATACCATCTTCGAAATCATCTGTGATGTCAATCCAGACATCTGCGACAAAAACCAGCTTGAAAGACATGCCTTCTCAACAGCAGGCATTCCAATGTGTTTGTATGGAGACTCTGCTTATCCTTTGAGGGTGCATCTACAAGGTCCATATAAATAAGATATAAGCATATAAATAAACTTTCGAAAAAGATCGCATCTGGCATCGGAGCCCTGAAACGCGTCAGGCCTTTTGTCCCTACAACGACACTCCAGTTCATCTATAACGCTTTAATTCAACCACATTTTGATTATTGTTTTGTCGTTTGGGACAAATGCAGCAAAAAACTTGTAGAAAAGCTTCAAAAGTTACAAAATCGCGCGGCGAGGATTCTGACATATTCGAGCTATGACACTAGTGCCGATCCCCTCTTTCATATACTTAAATGGAAAAAACTTGAGACCCAACGAAAAATTCAAA